>PVJC01003239.1:0-72185 GCA_004026665.1 Murina feae
TTGTCTTTTAGGGTGAGAATGGAACAGTTTCTTTCCAAATTTAAGCTATATATATGGTCATTTGTACATTTTTTTTGGTAGATATTCTTTAAGAAGTGGCTTTGATGAACTCTCCACTCATTTCCCTCCCCTCTCCTTTCCTATTTCTTCTTTAATATTTGTTGATATAATTTCCTTTATGAACCAAACTGGAACAAATAAGCAGAAGATATGATATAAAATTGAAAAAGAACTGCATGAAAAGGAAACTGTCTATTCACATGCAAACTGTTGGGCTGGGAAGTGATCAGCCTCCAGGACATTCACCCAATCGAAGCCTCCATGGTGGTGTTGCCTTATGCCAACATATAAAAATACCACAGCCCGAATATTGAAACAGGGCTCGGTGTGACCGAGAGGGATGCTTGCTGGGAATCGTCTGTGGATGGGTGTTATTAGCACCTATCCTATATAATAAAAGGGTATTATGCAAATTGACCCTAACAGCAGAACAACTGGGAATGACTGGTCAGTATGACACACACTGACCACCAGGGGGCAGACGCTCAATCCAGGAGCTTCCCCCTGATGATCAGTGCGCTCCCACAGGGGGAGCTCTGCTCAGCCACAAGCCAGGCTGACGGCTGCCAGTACAGCGGTGGTGGTGGGAGCCTCTTCTGCCTCCTCAGCAGCTCTAAGGATGTCTGACTACAGCTTAGGCCTGCTCCCTGCTGGCAAGTGGACATCCCCCAAGGGCTCCCGGGCTGCCAGAGGGATGTCTGACTGCCAGCTTAGGCCCAATCCCCTGGGGAATGGTCCTAAGCCAGCAGGTGGACATTTCCCAAGGGGTCCCAGACTGCGAGAGGGCACAGGCCAGGCTGAGGACCCCGCGTCCCCCTCCCCCCATGAGTGCACAAATTTTTATGCACCGGGCCTCTAGTGATATTAATAAGTGGGTCTAAAGGAAGAGCTAATCAGCACTGTTGCCATTTATTGAGAACGTGTTATGTGCCAGATACTGTTCTAAGTTTTAGATGCATTAACTCATTTCCTATTCACACTGTCCTTACAAGGAACTGCTATTATTTCCCCTGCTTTGCAAATAAGGAAACTGGGGCATGGGGAATAATTTGCCCAAGATTCCAAGCTTACCCACGAAAGAGCCCGACCCGAGTATTCTGGCTGTAGGTCACACTCTTAACCACCTTGTCTTAAACATCCTGCAGGGTGAGTGAGCACAGGCAAGTCAGTGCAGAAGTCTGTGGAGTGATTAAAGAAAAGCAAACTTGGGCTCCTGAAACCGTTCCATTAAGTCTCGATCCATCGCTTGGTGAGAAGGCCCGGAGCGTGGTGTGTGTTCAGGGTGGCAGAGCAATTTCCTTCAGCATAATGAGGCGGGTTCTAATGAAGCATATTTTCCCATATTTATTATTTTTGGTTCAAAGACTAGGTCATATTAACTTTGTGTGAAATGCTATCTTTTTTTTGGGGGGGAGGGGTCCCCTCTGAGATACTGTGCTCAGCTCCAGTCAACAATCTCTTGCCCCAGGGGCTAGAAACACTGGGCTCCTCTTGGCAGGGAGCTGGGGGGATGAATCAGCACAAAGTTAGGTGTCCACAAAGGAGCCTGAGGAGGAAGCCACACTCGGATTTCTGGAAATGCTGTTACAGGTTCCACACGGATTGCAAGGCCTATAAATATCTCCTCTTCTATCTTTGAAAGCCCTTACTGCTAGTCCAAATGTCAATCCTAATTAGGTTATACGCCTGGAAAGGATTTTGTCATCAACGATCGTGCTAAAATTGGATGCTTCCTGGCTGAGTGCAACTCCGCTGAAAAACCCCACAACTTCCCCTCCTTGGCTTCAGAGCCCCGACTGTTTTCCTTCTTCCCAGGCCTGTCGATCTGGATGAAAACGTCCTTTGCTGATTCTTCATCTGTGCGAGGACCTGGGAGGGAAGGTTATGCCCCGAACAAGCTTCCACCTCGCTGGCCGTTGGCCACCATGTCGGTGGGCTCCCCTGGAGACTCCCACTGGCCTTCCCCGGGCTCACTGGCAGCTGTGGAGGGCTGGCTCATGTCCCCGTAAGAGTGCAAAGGAGAAGTTTGCATTTCAGGATGATTTGTTCCCATACTTTCTCTGTTACTTCTGGCCAGGATTGACTTGAGCTATACATTGAGAAGTACTGATAGTATTATTCAGTAACTGTCTCCCCAAAGAAATCTTAGTAAGATTAGAGTCCCTTCACTGCCAGCAAAAACTTCTTCTGGTCTAGGTGGCTTGTGTGGCAAGGTCACCCCTAAGAGGATGGAGGCCCCTGTGACTATGCCCATTCAAGGCCATGGTTGCTGTCACTGCCCGGTCACAGATGAAAATGGACACGGGAGCATCAAGAGATACACCAGGGGGTGACACACATGCTTCTGCTCTCCTAAAGGGGAAACCTACCTCCTCACGGTGGTCAAGGTCAGTTATTCCCACCAGGATTGGAACACCCGTATTTGCCTGCTGATCTGCTAAAACAATGACTGGACAACCGCTGTAGTTTTAAGTTGAATGTGACTTCTGCTGTGTTTCCTGGTGGAAACATCTTTCCTCTGGTAAATGGGGCCTCCAGACCCCCAGAAACTAATGTTGTGTAGATGAAATCACACATTTCTTTGTGAGTCATTGAGGGTGGTTACAAGCAAGGTTCCTCCTACTCCCAAACTTTTGTTCCTGGATCCATGTACTACCACAGGGGACTTAGCACCATATAAAGGCTGTTAGTTTGAGGTACATGCTCCACCTTGAAGCACAATACCCTGCCCTCTCAGGATATCATATCTAATCCAGCATCTGAGGTACATCTTTAAGATGCATCATCCATCTCTCTGGAAGCATCTGGATGTCTCAGATCCCACCTGTCACACTTTCTTTGCCATAGTGGGCCCATTAGTCCTAGACATTTTATTATATGTGACCTCATGTTGATGCATGTGTCATGCCATAAGCTCTCAGATGCCGGTGGGCCTCAGAACTGGGGCAGGAAAGGAGGAATGATGGATGTTAATCCGGATCACAATTGCTACCCTTTTTAGGCCAGAGAAGAGGAAGAAAGATGTAAAATAAGATTTAGCTTCAGGCAAAGTCCCAGGCTCAGACTTGTCTCATGGGGAGAACTGAAGAATAAAATTACTCCTCAGGAGAATAGTTGTCCTGCTTTTGGGCAAAGGACCTTGGATTCCATGCTCTGGTACCAGCCAGTCCCTGGCTAAGACCCAGGGGACATATGCTCTGGGTCCTTCTCGCTCTCTTCTCGTGCGGACAAAGTGGTTCTGGCAGCCCAGGGAAATTCCTCTAAAGACTCACATGTATAGACATTAAAGCCGGGGCATGAGTACAGGGGGTCTGAATAAAAGGGGTCCAAGAAGATCGGGGCAAAGTGAAGACAGTGTCTGAGAAGACCTAGTCCCTGGGCTCACACAGCTCACGGCTCAGCGGAGAGGCTGACCATTATGTTTCAGAGTGGTATGTGCCATGACAGAGGCAGAGGCAGGAGAGTTCAGTCACTGAGGCTAAGTGTGTTTCCCAAGCTTAAAGGTGTGTGAAGAGAGAAGGGGAAATTAAGCCATTGGAGGGCTCCTCTGAGCTGAGTTCAGAAAGATGGGTGAAGATTAGTCATACAAGTGTGTTAGGGGGTATGAAATGAGTGTGTGCAAATTGCCAAGACACATGGATGAGAGAGCCAGTACGAGTACCGAAGGCTGGCAGAAACTGAGACACTGAGAGAGAGAGAGAGAGAGAGAGAGAGATAGAGAGAGAGAGAGAGAGAGGATAGAGAGGTGGAGGATAAAAGAGTGTTAGAGAGAGGAAAGAGTAGTCAAAGGTAGACAGAGTAGATTAGACAAGAGCTTGACCATGGCTTACTGAAGAGTCTGGATTTTTAACTTAAGGCAATAAAATAATCACTAAAAGAAATTAAGCAATAAATGATTCAATGAAGACTAGTGTGATATAGAGAATAAGATTGGAAAGGGGAGTGAAGATCTTTTAAAGGTGGGAGAGGATGAGATCTAGAATATGGATGGAGAGATGAGCTGAGGGTAGGAGGGGGACACTTTTCCTACTGCCCCAGGAGGGCAGGAGTAAGAAGGGTGCAGCTCAGATGAGTCTGGGGTTGATGCAGAAACAGGAAAACACACCTTTTGAGTCCTTGGTTTTTGGTTGTCTGTTTACTCAGTGTGGAGAAAAGACGGGATGGGGGTTTGGAGAGGGTCCTGAAGGGTGAGCCTGACTCCTGTAGCCCTGGGTTAGCATCAGAAGTCTGGTCTCACAGAAGCCTACTGCAGAACACTGGCTTCCATTTCCAAGAGTGAGAAGTGTGAAGTACCTACTGACCTGTGTGGCATGGCAGGAGCAGTTGGTGGGCGACTGTGAGTGACACGTCTGCACCCACCCAGGACCGACTGCCAGCCTTTGTCCCAACAATGGCAACAACAACAACAACAATCCCTTTTCTGCTGACTATTACATGAGATTTACCAGCACAAACTTAGAAAGCTGCTAAGTATGATATTTGGCTAGCACCTACCTAAAGAGAAGTTTTTATTTAGAAGGACCCGAGGGAAGGTCAATCTTTTCAACACCCATATGTGAGATTTTATGCAACACGCTGTGAATTACCCCAAACCTTTAAATGATCAGGTTGTGTCTTTACACTCTCCTCCTCCCAGGATAAAGAGCGAACACACAATAATTAGCTAAATTTAGGAGTTTATTAAAAAGGTTAAAATCTGTCTTACAGCCTGGGCTCATAAATATTTAGAGCATCTTTTTTTACATTCTACAAAACATCTGAACACCGACATTCACTTCATGAATGTCACTCAAAAAACATTGACCAGTTTGGGCTGATGCCTGTGCTGGGTGTAGAGATGAAGAAAAAAATGAATAAAATGTAGCCTTTACCCCTCACACACTTCCAAGGACATCAAGCATTTACCCAATGAGATTGCCATCACACTGAGAAGGATAGTCCCCTTGTTGAGGGTGGAGGGACTTAGAGATCTTCTGGACCAATCAGGCTTGTTTGCCAATGTCCAATCCATATGGCCAAGCACATGATCTCATGGTGAGTTCAGGAAGTAGTTGGTGCTAGAGCTGAGCCTCTCAATATAGAGTTCTTGCTATTGCATCATTTACCTGGTCAACCCCAAATCCTCTTACAATCCCACATCATTAAACAAACAAAACATTTCGTATTTGGCATAATAGGCACATGAGGCAGCAAACAAGCAAGCACGTCTTGAGAACAGCCTTTGACAAGGATGGACACTGGAGGTAAGCGCCATAGGCATGTGGATGTCCCTGCCCACGTGCTCTGATGAACTTTATTGGAAGCATCTTCATTCCGCTTGGTTTGATACAAGAGACTCTCACTCCTCTTAGTGGCAGCATCAGCACCTTGATGTTGAGGCGGCCCTCTTGCCCCATGAGGGCGCTGATGTCTTCCACTAAGATCCACTGTGCTGAAGATCATGAAGGAATTTTCAGAGAAGATAAGTGGAAATTATAGTGGGACAGGGATATATCTCATCATGTGGTCAAGGAGAAATAGGTAGAGTATTGGGCTAAGGCCACATTGAAATGGAATCAGTCCTAACTTATGCATCTTTACCTGGCTTGTGCTTTGCCATGCATGTGTGGAGGGTGTCTTCTGGGCCTGCCATCAGGTCACCTTCCTGGGCAATGGCAGAGCAGGCCTCACCATGGACAAGAAGTAAATGCTGGTGGGTTGTTGACATGGTATGTGGGATGTGGTTGACTTGTGTGTTACCAAGTGGGGGCACAGTGGTTGCAGGAAGGATTGTGCTCTGGCTCAGGGCAGGGGTTCTCATTTTCAAAATTCCTGGGGGTGGGATGCTACACCAGCACCCCCAGACTATCATCACCCTGTCTCAGAAGTTGCTCCTTTATAAGACACGTAAAACCTCATATCTAGAAACAGGAAGCATGTTTCAACCGATTGCTAAAATATTTCTGCATAGAGTGGGAAGAGGAGGTTCCCACTATTTAGTGAGTCACTCAGCCCTTAGGGGAACCTTGGAGGTTGAAAGACTGAGACAATCATTGAATTAACTCTTTGAGAACATGCCCACATGCAGCATGGTTGGAAATGCTGTCATTCCTCTGAGTGCGATGCTCAGGGGGACATTGTAACCAGCTAGATGGTGATGGTCTGGCTCCAGTCTCTGCTGTCCCCAAGGACATGTCTGAGCACCTTCCCCCAACACACATATCACACGGATGTATATCCCAGTCATTGTTCTCTGCACAGAAAGGTTATCTCTTTGAGGCAGAACACAGCCCTCTCTGGAGGCACAATGCCAGAGATACAAACATGGCCCTTTCTTCTCGCAGTTGGTTTGAAGTTTCTGGGGCACAAAGAGCTTTCATTCTTTGCCAAGCATTTCTTGGGAGATGAAGTAGGCAGCCCTTGCCATGTGCGCAGAGCTCCTTCTTTCAAGTCTTTTCTTTCTGAAAGAGAAAGACTGAGAAGAGGAAAAAGCAGAAACAACATTTCCACTAAACTGCAGAAACTGTGAGTGAGTGGGTCTCACCCAGAGCTTGAAGCTGCAAGTAGTCCTGGTGACAGTGGAGAGCGGGGTTGGTGCTGCCCATGTCTCATTGGCTATTGTCAAGAACCACAGAGGGGCGCAGTCCTTACCATCTGTGAAAGCTACGTTGGCCTGCCATGGTTCCGTGGATGCTGGTGGAAGCCAGAGACTCCCGAGTTAGGGACTAATCATGGCATTACTCACGGCCCAGCCATTGGCTCCCAAAGCTACAGGGTGGTGCAGACCAACCCCAGTGGCACACTGCACACAGTGGGGTCGTGTCACAGCTGATGAACCCTGAGATTAGAAAGCTCCCCCCCCCAATTTTTCCAATTCAACAAATATTTATAAAATGCCTACTATGGGCCAAGCATCGTTCCAAGAACTGGGGACACAAGTGAACAAAACAAGGCATCCTGCCCACATGGAGCTGACATTGTAATGGCAGCAGACAGAGAAAGAAAACCAAGTTAACACTTTCTCAAGAAGTTAGTTATATAGTAAATCAGAGATGATGAGGGTATGGACAGAGAACTGGAGGAGATGTAGGGGAGGGGGATGCCAGGAGGGACAGAACGTGGCGTGAAATAGTGTGTCAGGGAGGGCTTCACTGAGACCAAAGTGGAGTGAAGATCCCAGGAGGTGGAGGAGCCTGCCCAAGACCACTCAGCTGGACGGGGAAGAAGAGGGTTGGAAATGCCCATGTCTAATGCCAAGAAAACCCAAACATTGAAAGAGGGGCTGCTGGCAACCCTGCCCACCTTTGCTTCAGAGGGAGACCTTGCTTTTATTATCCTGGTCAGCAGTCAAATCTTCCTGTGCCCAGCAGAGACACAGACCTCCATGCTCTCAGCTATTCGTTGTGGAAACATCGTTGAAGTGATAGGGCAGAACAGGATATGTCAGCAGCCCTCCTCAGAAGATGTACACGAACGTTAAAGACCTAGGAAAACCAGTCTCTCAGTGGTCCCCACTCCCATGCTTGATGACACCTGAGTGACCCAAGGAATCCTGACATCCATCCAGTCTTCAGTCCCCACTCACCAGGATGATGGCTCAGCCAGGACCCTACCTACCTCTTTCCTACCTTGGCCCCTTCTGGCTCAGAATTTCTTCAGTTACTCAAGAGCCTTACCGTCACAAATCTCCTCCTCAAACAAACGTGAGAACAAACAGACACAGTTCTACCCAGGCCTGAGGACTCCTGGACGAAAGACCGTGTCAGGATGGCAACAGTTTGGTTTCTAAGAGCTGCAGAAGCATTTCCTTCCCTCCAGTCTCATTCCGCTGGCTCTGTGTTCGACAGGTCATTTTGGGCCCAAGGGTGGAGAAGTAACTTGGGACTCAGAACCCCTGGGAATTAAATTGTTGACACTTAGTCTTCCCACGTGTCCATTAGAGAGCCCATGATACTGTCTGAGCCACATTCTTTGCAGAGTTCAAACAGGCTATTGAATATGGACACACTGTTAGCTCCCTTGAAACCTTTCTGCCTACAAGGAACTAGTCCTTGGACCCCTGTCCTAGTCCAGGCCTGGAGGCTGTCCACACTCTTCACAGCTGGACATGGGTTTAGAGGTCACACCTCTCTGGAAGGCCTCAGTTCCTTAACAATCTCATGAAGCTTTTGGCACCTGGGGTATCAAGGCCCCAGTCGGAGGGACCTTAGCTGAACGGTGGTCTACTGCTTGCAGGGTGGGGCAAAATTAGGGGTACAGTTGTTTGTATGGAAAATAATACACTTAATAAATAAGAACACAAGGATAGACTCTCTGTACCATGTACTCACAACTGTAAGCCTAATTGTGCCCTACCCTATATTTTAAGGGCAGTTTAAGCAAAGGTATGTTTTCTGTGTCTTAATATCAGGACTAGCAGCAAGGGCACAAAGACGATGGGTTGGCGCTTGTCCCATCTAACCTGTGCACTTCATATCGTCTCCCTTCCATCTTTGCCCACTGCCACTTCACCTTCTCTTCTTTGCGGGTAATCGCGGCAGATGTGGGTCCGGGTGGACGGGGAGCTGATCGAAGGCTCTCAGGCTCCTGTAGCTGTATGAGCAGAGTGCCATGTGGCTCACTGGCTACGTGTTCAGACCTTGCCCATTTCAGAAGGTGGGCATTTTCAGACTACCAGCCGCATAGATGCCTCGGAGGAACCCAGTCCATTGACCTCATAGCTATTGTCTGCTGACTCTAAGTTATTGGACAGAAGATATAGAATTTATCTGAGTTCCACCACGCTAATGCAGCAAGCTGGCTTAGACCGTAGGCTAATATGACGCTCTCTCCAAGACACTACAAATCAGATTAGCGACAGGCAGGGGTCCAGAGGAAAATTAACTCCATTACTCTCAATATTGGTCTTTTAGATATCCAGTGCCCCTTCACTCCACAGACCCCACCTCTTGGTAGCAGGAACACTGAGAGGGAGAGAGGCGGGCTTTTTGATAATGTTTACATGTCAAATCATTTTAACGGGCATTTTGAAGGCAGAATTCTTGAAAGCAATCCATTCCAGAAGCAGACATAATAGAAAACTTTTTATTTATGCACAGCTTGAGAGGAAAATTTAAAAAGGGGTAAACTTCTAAGTTGAGGGAATATAGAAGTTTTAGATGGAAGAAAGAGCTTTAACTTTCCCCAGAAAGTAGCATTTCATTTCTCTTGCATAAAAGGGCAGCCTGCGAGGGTGCAAATCATCAGCTGTCAACATGGATTAAATTCTGAAGCTGTAGGAAAAAACAACACACAAAACAAACCCCACACAGCCGCAGAGTCACCCAGTGTTAGTCCCAGTGGGAGGTCTCCACGTGGTCCCGGCCCATCAGCAAGGCACCCACTGTTGCTGCATTTAAATAGGCAAATGGGCCGCCTAGAAAATACATGAAACAAGCAGGAGAGGAGAAGAGGGAGGGCAGGAGGGAGAGAAGGAGGGGAGCAGATAAGAAAGGAAGGAGAGAGGGAGGGAGGAAGAAGAGGAAGAAGCCTCTGAGCACGTTTCCAGATGGTGATGCCTGAACCATCCTGTGCTGAAGGGGAGGCAGCCCATGGAGGTGATGAAGGGAGAGAGGAAGGGGCGTTACAGCCATTTCCCGGGTGACTGAGCAGCGGGGCATTGATTTGATCACGTTTTCTGTTCGTTGCCAAACCTCTGGCATGGAGTCCGGGGAACCCTCCCCTTTCAGAGCAGAGCAGGGAGGGATGGTTGTTTGGGAGGATCACACACTCGAAGGGCAGGCTGGGCAGGGCCTCAAGAAGAAGGCAGCTCACACTGGGGGAGAGGAAGCTCCGAGTCCCGTGATAAACAGTGTAAACGGAGAGGAAGGAAAGTGAAGCCTTAGATTTCCGAGGAGCATCACTTACTATTGCCCAGTTTCCCTCAGGGCGCAGGCGAGTGAATCGGAGGCAATGACTGAGATGGTCTCCTGCAAACTGAGGTACCAGGCACGGGGCACCAGGACAGGTCCTGGAGGCAGGACGCACAGAAGCCTCCTGGTACCCCCCTCCTTCGCCAGCAAATGGGGCTCAGTATGGAGCAGTGGGGGCAGGGACTGGAGGAGCAAACACTCTGTTCTGGGCCAGACGCTAATCACTTTCAGCATCGCCGGCCATACCATCTCTCCTGCAACTAACACCTCAACGCGCCCCAGTGGCATGAAACAGACAAAACGCGAATGGTGTGTGTGGCTGTGTGCCAATAAAACTTTATTTATAAACACAGCAGTGGGCTGGGTTTGGCTCTCAGGCCATCTTTGCTGCCCTCTGGTCCAGCTGGAGGGTCAGGGGACGAGGAGCACCACATCGGGGAGGCTCAGGACAGCCCCCGGCTGAGCCAGAGACCAGCTGCTGTTTCTGCGTGGTCCCCGGACCTTGCCACGGAGGCCGGAGCGTGGGCAGCCTGGCTGGTTTATCAGCTTGAGTTCTGGGTTCAGCTCTGGGATTTGCGAACAACAGCATCCGTAAGAAGGAGGACCCAGCAATCAGGAGGAGACGAGAGAAGCAGACATCGAAATAAAGGCAGACAACCTTTTCTTCTTTATTTCGCTTAGACAAAATGCAGAGTGTCTCTTTAAATTAAAAAATAAACGAAAAAGAAAACCAAGTCGATCCCCCCCTCCCCTTCACGGACGACACTCATCCTAAGTAACAACAGAAGAAGGTCAGACCGAGGCCCCGGTGTCTCATGGGAAAGAAAGGTGCAAACATGACTAAGTCTGCCCCTGCCCGCGCGCCAGCGTTCCTTGCAGAGTCACAGAGAGCGGAATATGCTTTTCTGTTTTCTTTCTCGCATCGTGTGTGTGAGAGAACTTCCGGTCAGAAGGTTTAATTAGTCCCCCATGCACGTGTAGAAAATCAGTAAAAATGCAATAGCCTGTGAAGATCATAAAACTGGACTTCTTTCCCAAAAAATCAGATGCCCAGGCAGATGGAGCTCACACTCAGACAGAAAAAAAAGCAGGAGAGTCTTTGCACTGTCTGTGGTTGCAGTAGTTTCTCTTTTTTTTAATATATTTTGGCAATTTTCTTTAATTATAAATATTGGAATTCCGTAAAAAAAAGGTAGCTTTGATGGAGTCTCTTTAAACCGTATTTACAACCGCGGTCCCGCCGTGCCGTGTGTTATACCAGGGTGTACGACTTGGCGTACGGATTGCTGCCTTTCGAGTGGCCCCGGGAGTCGAGCAGCGATTCCTGGGAGCTGCTCATTTTAGCTGCCTGGCCCAGCTCGGCCCCTTCGCGCTGAGGTAATGTGGCCACGGCCCCCTGCGGCCACTGCTGTCCCTCTCGGGCGGAGGACGTGGCCGAGGGCGCCTCCATGGGGATGGGCTCCAGGACCGTGGGGCGCTTCAGGGTCCGACTTTTCTGCGGCTCCAAGCACGCCTGCCCTAAGCTCAGGTCCCTGCTGGTGCCCGGACCACTTCGGTTCAACAAGAAGTCCATTCGAAGGTATGGAGGCAAGTGGATGAGGTCACCTGCAGAGAAACAGAGAGCAGTTAGCTGGGCGCTTCAGGGGGCCAGCGGGTGCCCAGGGCCCCTGTGCACGCAGGACAGGCCAGCCAGGGCTCAGAGGTGAGCCCTGCACCCGGGTGAGGCTGTCAAACCCCTTGCCAGAGCTTGCTGCAAAGGCAGGACCATCCTCCCCTCTAACGTGCTGGCCTATCTATGGCACATGAGCTCTTCAGTGCCACACTTTAACCGGACAAAGGAGGTCCCAAGGTCCTTCTGAAGCCCACAACGGGAGAAGAAGCCATATCAAAAATAATAATCCCATATAATAAAAGCCTAATATGCAAATTGTCCTCTCCACTGGGAGTTCAACTACTCGCTATGATGTGAGCTGACCACCAAGGGATTGTGCAGAACATGGCGGCCCTGGTAGCCAGGTGGCAGTGGAGGTGCTGTGGCCCCAATGGGTGGGGCTGACACCCAACTCCCAGGTGCTGAGGGAGTGGGGTTGCATGGGAGGCCAGGGGCCCAGGTGCTGCCCAGGGCCCAGAGGTCAGCTGGGACTTGCCCTTCCACGCCAGACACTGGCACTTTGGTCGCCGGCCAGGCCTGCACTGGGGCCTCTAGTAATAAATAAATAAATAAAGAGAAAAAGAAAAACGACATCCAAGGCAGACGTGCACACCAAGTGTGAAATGTGCTCCCCGAGTCCCAGGTGTGATGGGAAGGGCTCAGGGAGCAGGGGCTCCGGGGGTGACAGAGAAAAGGTAGCAGAGCGCCGGATCTGGTCCCGGCAGCTCCACAGACCGTGTCACCTTCAAGCTACCAGGTTCCTCCGATCGCTTTAGTGAGAATGGCCCCAGCGACACTTTAGATTTGGCTCCGTGACACCCAAGGAGCTCTAAGTCGATGTGGGCCTCTGACCGTGAACAGGATCACGGAAAGCCCGATAAGAAGGGCCTTGGCAGTAGGCTGGCATGGGGCTCTTGGAGAAAGACTGGCATACCGGGGCCTTCCTGTGGAAAGGGTTTTGGAACCTGGTGTGTCTGGACTCAGGCTGGGGCGCAACGATGCATGAGGTCTGTCACTACGGCGTCTAAGGTCCAAGGCCCCGGGGCAGCTTGTGGTGGGCATTGGTCATGTTCCTGGAAAATGGAGGCGTTGGAATAAAAACAGTGAAACCTCAGGCCCCAACTGCCTTGTAGGATAACATAGAAAACGAATTATCTTTATTCCTGGGGGTGGATGTGTTGTTCATTCTCTTTAGTGGGGGTTAATTATTTGCAAACAATTATCATGAAGTAATTAACAGCTGTCATTAAGAAATGACATAAACTGGAAAAGCTCTTGGTAGCGTGAAGAATGTTTTACATATGCGTCAACTCCAACTTACCACATTTTGAAATTTGTGGATTTTTAGATATCCAGTTTCCTAAAAGTGACTGTCTTTATTCCTAAGAGCCTAATAAGGAAATTATATTAATTTGTCCTCGTATTTATTTATTTATTTAATTATTATTTAAAAAAATATATTTTATTGATTTTTTTTTTTACAGAGAGGAAGGGAGAGAAATAGAGAGCTAGAAACGTCCATGAGAGAGAAACATCGATCAGCTGCCTCCTGCACGCCCCCTACTGGGGATGTGCCCACAACCAAGGTACATGCCCTTGACCCAAATCGAACCTGGGACCCTTCAGTCCACAGGCTGACGCTCTATCCACTGAGCCAAACTGGCCAGGGCTGTCCTTGTATTTATTAACATGACTACTGTTTCTGCATATTGTTAAAAAATACTTGACAACATGCGGAGTTCATTGACCTCCAGGGCTATTTAAAAATGGAGGTCAAGAACGTGCCTTGCTCTTCCTGAGGCCCAGTGACGCTAGTAATGTGTTGTCACAGACCCGGGAATGAGTTTCTACCCAGCAGCTCCCCACGGAGTGAGGAGTGTATTAAGCCCCTAAAAAGCAGTCACATCTGGGTCCCAGCTGGATGGCAGGATGCGCGGGTCCTAGATTACATGGGAAAAATGTGTGTGGAATCAAAAGACAGAGCCCACGATATCTGCCTGCAGTCCCCAGGGGCTCCCACTTTAGATAGAGTGACCATGAGGGTCAGGGCAGTTGGGAAAGACTGGTGAGGACTGGAAATCATGAATAATGGCAACAGCACAGCACCGCGTCTCTATACACGGGCTACCCGTGTCTGCTGTGTAGATCTGCCAGGCCCCTCTCAATACCCACTATCTTTGGTGTGTGTGCTTTCTGATTAGCACCCAAAGTAGCCCTATCAACTGTGTGAATGCTGCAAATGAACTCTCTCTATCACTCATGCACCTAGGCAGCAGTGAGCACCCACGTAAGTGATGGCAAGCTCTGTTTATTAAAGGTACTTGGGTCCATTCAAATCCCACCCCATGTGCTAGTCCAAGGACCACTTGGGAAACCAGGTTTTCCAGTCATCCATCCATCTTGCATGTTCTCCAGATGTCTATAGACAGGCGTATTACTCCCATGCACGTATTACTCCCAGAAAAGGGAGAAGTGAAATGGAAAACCCTGATGACAACTCGGGTGTGGGCACCTCATGGTCTTAGCCTCCCTGCTCTCCCTGTGCCTGTCTCACACACAAGAAACTAAACAATGATCCTAACGGTGGTGATTAAGAATAGAAGTGGGTATGACATTGCCTGCATTTCATCTGCTGTAAATCTGGGCTCAGATTCTTCATTCACAAAACGGGACCAATGGCAGAACCTACCATGTAGGGTTAAGGTGAGGACTGGATTAGATAACACATGTGAAAAGCTTTGATCAAGTGCCTTCCTTCTCACAGGGGCTGACGCTATGGGCTGGGGATCTGCCAGGGACATGAGCTGGGAACTATTTTTTAAAAATATATTTTATTGCTTTTTCACAGAGAGGAAGAGAGAGGCATAGAGAGTTTGAAATGTTGACGAGAGAGAAACATCGATCAGCTGCCTCCTGCACACTGCCTACTGGGGATGTGCCTGCAACCAAGGTACATGCCCTTGACCGGAATTGAACCTGGGACCCTTGAGTCCACAGGCCAATGCTCTCTATCCACTGAGACAAACTGGTTAGGGCTGGGAACTACTTTTTTATAACTTTTTTTCTGTCTTTAGTGGATTGATTAGGGTCCACCCAAAAGATATGCCCATGTCCTAGCCCTCAGAATCTATGAATGTGACCTTATTTGGAGAAAGAGTCTTTGCAGGGGTAATTAAGGTCAGGATCTCCAGGTGAGAGCACTTGGATTGAAGGTAGGCCTAAATCCAATGCCATGTGTCTCCATAAGACACAGGCAGAGGGAGATTTGAGGCACAGAGAAGAGGGAGGATGCCATGTGAGGATGGAGGGGCAGGTTGGAATGATGGGGCCACAAGCCAAGGAATGCCCAGGGCCACAAGAAACCAGAAGAGGCAAGGAAGGATTCTTTCCTGGTGTTTCAGGAGGGGGCCTGGCTCTGATGATACCTTGGTTTTGGGCTCCTGGCCTCTAGAACTGTGAGCGAATTAAATTTGTTGATTTAAGCCACCAAGTTTGCGGTATTTTAAGGCAGCCACAGGACACTAGCACAGATGCCTTCCTTCTTGGCTAGGGTGGGCTGGGGGACACCGTGTGAACTCTCTCGGAAAGTTCTATGTAGGGTGACAGTCTCTGCTTCCATCAACCGTGGGAAGGAGGGAATCGCTCTTTAACAATAACAGGAGCCAACGTGGTTGTGATTCACAGGGTCCCTCCTGTGCTCTGAGCTCATAGGGGCGCCTCTGTGGGCTAACCTGTCACCCATCCTTCCTTCTCCACTGAGGCCAAGTCAGAGGCACTTCTTCCAGTTTCCCTGCTCCCTGGGGGAGTAGATGCTTGTCCAGCTGCCCCCAAAGGCCCCGAGGGTTACATTCGAAGCAGCTCTGCTGGATCTTCTCCAGGAGCGAGTAGGAGCCTCAGCCCCCTGCACATCCGTAGCTAAGTAGCCAGGACGCCCATGAGTTCTTCCACGTGTTTGACAGCAGCAGTGACCCAGGAGTTCAGGATCTGATTTGCTTTGAATTCTAAAAAGGCACTTCTCTCAGGTGCACAGGCCTCTTGCGTGCAAACCCACGTGGCCACAAACATGGGCGGAGTCGAAGCCCGGCCTGAGGGCTGTCTCTAGCGAAATCAGTTCCCGTGTGTTCACGCCTATTTTCAGCAAGGATGTACACTGTCTGTCATTTCACTTCCTCCTCCTTGTTCCTGTCCATCTGTCCTTCCCACCCCTCTCTGAGTTCAGAGATCAGAGAGATGGAAACACACACACACACACACACACAGAAACAGAAGGAAGAAACATGGAGACAGAACAAGGAGAGATGAAAACAAAAGATAAAGAGCCGCAGGTAGAGAAAAGTGGACGGAAAAGGAACTGAACTGAATCACGGGATGGGGCAGAGGAGAGAGAGGACGCGAGGCGGCACTGTGGGAAGAGATGCAGGTTACAGGTGATGAAAGGGCCGTCCCCGGGTCTCACAATGGTGGCCCGATTTCCCTGAGGCATCTGTGTTATGGAAGCATTTCTCCACTTTGCTTCATCAGCCTGCAGCCCCCATACCATAGCTGCACCCCTCACCCCATGCCGATGGAGGCTCTTATGATTTACGCGTTGAGGAATGATTTGGCCATGATTTCAATGTCATGCCTTGTTATTTGTCATAATGGTCTATTTCTCACCCTCCTGTCACTGCCTTCTGGGAACCTTTGGTGCCACTAATATTTGCAATGTTTCCCCCCGTCCCTAACCACGTCACTCACTGGTGCCATCTCAACTCCTCACCTCCACCCTGACCAGCACAGACTGCCCGGGTGGTGCCGTATCCATCTGCGATAGATGCTTGAAGCGTGCCCGCTAAGGGGGCCTTCCGGCCATGGCTGGCCTAAACTGCTGCATTAAACCTGCCTCTCTTTAGCCCAGCGGTTCTCAACCTGTGGGTTGTGACCCCTTTGGCAGTCAAACGACCCTTTCATAGGGGTCGCCTAAGACCATCCTGCATATCAGATATTTACATTACGATTCATAACAGTAGTAACATTACAGTTATGAAGTAGCAACGAAAATAATTTTATGGTTGGGTCACCACATGAGGAACTGTATTCAAAGGGCCAGAAGGTTGAGAACCACTGCTTTAGCCGAAGACCAGAAGACCCCCCTCTTACCAGGGAAGCAAAGCTTCCTGAACATTCTCAATATATTCAGACTCACACACAAGTCTGAATGCACTTCAGCTTTGGAAGAATAAGGGCAAAATCAATACCAAAACAGGAGAAGAATAGTCTACTGAGAAAATCTATAATGAGTGTGCATCCCCTGAATCTACTCGCAGACAATGCGCACACCAGGGGGAAATGTCTAAAGTCTGCATCAATGGTTCTCAGCGTGGGTGACTTTGCCCCCAGGGGGCAGATGGCTATGACTGAAGACATCTTGGATTGTCACAAGTGGGGGTGGGGCTAGCTCCTGGCTTCTGCTTGACAGAGCCAGGGATGCTTCTCAGCATCCTCCCATGCACAGCGACACCCACCACAAGGAAGGACCCTGTTGCTGAGAAACTCGTTTAGAAGGTCAAAGTTCATCTTTCCAAGTGGGTCCTTATATCACCTGAAATACACTGAATTCAATCAGCATAAGGACTCATACTCCTCAGCCTCATCTAGTCCATAAGGAGTTATGGCCTCAGTTCTTTATGGGAAAAGTAAGGGATGGGCCCCATGAAACAGCAGCCAGAGGGCCTCCATTTGACCTGATGGGTGGGAGCTTAGGACAATGGAAAGAGCGTGAACTAGAAAGTTCTGCACTTTGTGTCCAAATCCTGTTTCTGAGAAAGACAAATATCACATGATCTCACTTATATGCGGAATCTAAAGAACAAGAGAAACTAATGAACAAAATAGGACTAGAGGAATGAATGCATGGGACAGACTGACAAATCTCGGTGGGGGGATGGGAAGAGATCAAGCAAAGAATATATACGCATATATGCATAGGCCATGGACATAGATATTAATGTGGTGAAGGTCTAGGAGGGGTGAGGGCAGGGTGGAGGGAGGTAAAGGGTGTGAAAATGGGGGCATCTATGATAGAGTTAATAATAAAAAAATCCTGCCTCTGACTTGAAATAGTTCTGTGACCCCTTCCAGTTTCAGCTCTCAACTTTAGTCAATTGAAGGAAGGCTATTAATTTCTAAAGGTACCTTTAAGTCTAAAAGATCCTTTCTTATGCTCTATCTCCCTGTGAGAACTGGTTAAGCACATCTGTTGAGGAATTTGGGGATAAGTATGGAACCAATGAATGCATTTCTTTATATATATTGATTTCAGAGAGGAAGGGAAAGGGAGAAGAGAGAGAGATAGAAAATCAATGAGGAGAGAGAATCATTGATTGGCTGCTTCCTGTATGCCCCACAGTGGGGACTGAGCCTGCAACCTGGGCATGTGCCCTGACCAAGAATCAAACTGAGACCTCTTGGTTCATAGGCCAATCCTCAACCACTGAGCCACGCTGGCCAGGAGAATGCATTTCTGAGAGCCTCCGATTCCAAGGCCTTCTTCTTCTTTATTAGCAACTGAGATATGCATAGGCTTCCACAACAAACTCCTGAAGAATGAAAGTGACTCAGGGCCCCTACGGATTTCCATCTCCACTGGGGCCACCTACAAAGGAACTTCCATTAATTTCTAACAAGGTTTGATATCTGTGCTTGGATGAAGCTTGCTATTAATGCAAAAGTAAGCAGTACAGAATGCTAACCTTGAGTTCTGGCAATTTCAATGAAAATCACACGGATCAGACTTGGAATCTTCAAAGAGCCAGCCACCAGGGAGCATGCAGTCCGCCCACATCAGCGCAGGTGAGATCTAACACTTCTTTGGTTTAATATTAATGTGCCAGCATGGTAATGAAAACTTGTAAACCAACCTCTCTTGGTAAATGAATCTTCACTCCCTAAGGCAACCAGGAAAACCCCTCAATAAATAATGCGAGATAGCTATCGGAGGCCCACGGACACAGATCCTGTTCCCACTCCTGGCTTGTACTTCAGAGGCCTCATGCATTTTTCAGAGCTCATCGATACATCCTCTTACTCACTAGTGAACTTTAACAACTACGCTGAGCCCCTGGCCAGTGGGGCTCAGTTGGTTGGAGCATTGTCCCTTACACCAAAAGGGGCGGGTTTGATTCCAGGTCAGGGCACATACCCAGGTCGTGGGTTCCATCTCTGGTTGGGGCATGTGTGGAGAAGCAATCGATCCATGTTTCTCTCTCACATCTACTTTCTCTCTCTCTCTCTCTCTCTCTCTCTCTCTCTCTCTCTCTCTCTCTCTCTCGCTTTTCCCCCCTTCTCTATCTAAAATCAATAAAGAAAAAAACAAAAGCAAAAAAAAACAAAACAAAAAACAACACCACACACACACACACACACACACACACACACACTACACTTGTGTATGAAGTGGGGCTTGGACTTAGTGACTGCTCACGGCTCTTTTGAACTAAAGCAGTTCCCAACCAGAAGCAGGAATGGAATCTGCCCTTTTAAGCAAGTGTGGAGCTCATTAACAGGGACTGAGAACTCCCCAGTGAGGATGAGGCCATGGGGCTCAAAGAGAGACCCACGGGGATCCACACACTGGGGGACGCTTAGGAGGAGCCTGGCTGGGGCCTTGTATCTGCTCAGCCATGAGGCTGGCAGACCCATCTCAGCAATCCCTGTGCCTACTGAGTCGTCCCACGGAAGGGTTGAGTTAGCCTGGAAAGGAGTACCTTCCAGATAGAGGAAGTAGATGTTTGTAGATTTCAGGAGGTCAGAGAATTGGAGCCCAGAGAGCAGGGGTCATGCCTGGTGAGGAAGACGAGGCTGGCCTCTCACCACCTCGGAGGTCTTTATCCCGAGAACAAGGATTGCAGAGGGCTGGCTACATCAAGCTTCCCAGCGTGGGAAGTAGGCTGCATTAGGACTTGGTGCCAGCCGTGTCTACACGGGATCACAGTGAAAGACGATGGTCTTTGCTATTCTCTTCTTCCTTTTTGTATGTTCCCAGGTTGCTCCTGACTCATCATGGCATCTCACTGGGCCATGTGTAGAGCCTCTCTCTCTCTCTCTTTCTCTGTAGGAGGGGTGATGCCTGACTTCCATAAGCTGGATTTTTCCTTGTTGCTTCAAATCCCTTGTTTATCAGTCTTGTGTCTTTCATATTCGTGGTCTGCTGCCATGATGCTCCATGCTATTCTGATAAACTACAGAGACTGTGGGAAGTGTTGGTTTAATAGACAGTATTAGCACTTTCACGTCTTTGAGTAATACCGGATGCAGTATCTTTTCATGGAGAAGAGAGTTAGTAACTATGGGATGAATAAATGAGTGCAATATAGTTGTTATATTTGTGTTTCTGTCGATGCAATCGCTGCAGTGAGCCTCTGCTTGCATCTGCAGCCCTGGAATCTAGAAGCTTCCTTCTGCTCACACCACAGGACACAGGGATCCTGCCTGCCTCTCCGTCGCAGATCTGTCAGGCACAGGACTCCTCCTCACCTTCTGCAATCTTTGGGCTCCCCAACAACTAGAGTTGAACCCGAAAAAGAGAACCAAGAAAGGCAGCGAGCTGGAGAAGGGGCCCAGAGGTCAGAGAAAAGGCTGTCAGAACAAATGAACACACTCGGGCACTGGGGGATGCACAGCAGCAGCTGCAAAAACCTGTAAGCACCTGGAAGGTCTGTGGGCTTGGTGCTGTGACCGGTGCAGGGTGGGAGGAGGAGGCTGCAAAAGGCCAGTGGGCTTAGAGAGTGCACTTAGAGTTCCCATCTGGGACCCTTCCGAACACGTGTCACTTTATGTGTCTAAGGGACATCAGATTAAAATTAAAGCAGGGTCTTTAAGAAGACAAAACTGCAAATGAACATCAGAGAGACTTGGTTTTTCAGGAGGGAGCCAAGATGAGCACATTCGAATATTTAGGTCCACTCAGAGCAGGGCGTGAAGAGCAATGTGCAGAGGTGTCGTTAATGGCTCCAGGGTCCTTCTAACTTGAGTCTAAGGGGTATTTAAAAGATTGGACATTTGGGAAGGGAACTCTTGCTCTCAAGGTCATGCCTGTCTCCCAGCCTTTATCTTCTTTCTTCCCTCTGGACCACTGGTCCCTGAGGATCTCTGCTTCATCAGCTGGTCACTCAGAGAACCGCCCAGCTGGCAGCAGGCAGTGGCCATTTCCAGCTGGGAAAGGGCAGCTGCTTTCATCATGGAATGGCTGAGGTCAAGGCTGGGGTCCCTGGGTGTGATAGCTGAGCTCCAAAGGGGCAGAAGTTTCCCCGCTGCTAGAGGGTCAGGCCCTATTAGGTTGCACATTTGAAGGTTTCACTTGATTTAAGTAGCTTTATGCAATGGCATCTCTCGAGGGCATAGGGTACACATCATGAATAAAGAAGCAGTAACCCAAGAATGGTAGAAACTGGCTCAAGATGCTACCCGAAACCAAGATGAGATGCTGTAATCCAAGTCTCAGAAGCCACCCTGGTCAAGGGGAAAAGAAGCAGTTACACCTTCCAGCTGTTTCTTGGAGGAATACAGAGTTTTGTTTGCTTTATTTTGCTTGTTTTTAAAAGACAGAAATAGCCATCTCTTACTGAAGAAAACAGAACACGTACACACATGGTACTGTACTTAAAATATACAAGTCCTAGAAATGCATTCAAAATCCAGGAATTACTAAAAATCCAAAGCTAGATTCTGAGGTGTGCCTCGGGGGTGAGCTGGCCACATTTCTTGGGGCACCTCCCTGCCCCCCTTAGCTGAGGAAGAGATTCCTCTCGGCTTGTTAAGAGCAAGGAAAGAAAAGAAATTACTTCAATGGCCTCTGGTATTTTACTCACAATTCCTAATAACCTTCATATTTCAACTAATTGGCCAGTCTTTTCACTCCTTAAACCAGTGGTCGCCAATCTTTCAGACCTTATGGACCACCACGGACCATCAGTTGGTGACCACAACATATTCATTCGCTCAACAATATTTATTAAGTACCTACTATGTGCCAGACAGAGTATTAGGAGCATATATCCAATTCCACTAAGCCATTTAAACATACTCCTCCAACAGTCACTCTGCTGCCAGATCTGCTAGACTCTGGGAGAGAAATACAAGACGTGTTCCTATCTTCCCAGAGCCACCGTTTGGCCAAGTTCATTTAACTAGATCTTTATTTGTAGAGAGTTTAAAAGCTTGGGATTATAAATGGGAAAAGGCAATTTAAAAAGAGGACCTGATGGGAGGAGAAGGCTAGCCAGAGGTTTTGAAGATGCCCAGAGACACCAACTGAGAACCACCTAGAACCACGCAAAGCACAGGCACACACCCAAGGAACTGCTAGTTTGATGCAGCCCCCAGTCAGCAGGATAACAAATTGTTACCTGGGGTTTTGAGCCTGGTGTGGCATTTAGTTGTATTATAAGGAGCAACAGAAAGGCTTCCAGAAGGATGACATATTTTTTCCCTAAAAAACCTATTAAACGTTAACCAAATAGTCATCTAGTGTGGACCAAACAAAGTTGGTGGACATGAGGATTCCCACTGATTTAAAATATTATTCATTCTTAAAGTTATAAAATCATTTTAGTCTAAGGCAACTGGTGGTCCATGAGGTCTGAAAGGTTGGCGACCGCTGGTTTAAGGAATATGTTAAGATGATAGCAACTTATGTAGTTGTGATCTTTTCACTGCTTTGATGGATCCAGGCAACAATGTCATGAAAAAGGCTTAAACTTTTTTCACTATTAAGCCAATGATATGAACAAATCATCAGAAAGAAACTCGAGCCCTGGCTTATTTCAAGGCCGGCACAAACGGGACAGTCCTGTAACCCAGGAGCTCATCTGTGAAGGGGGCACGGTGGCCATGTCTCTTAGATGGAAATCTAAGCTTCCTAACTGGCGGGGGGGGGGGGGGGGAAAAGAATGAGGTGGGTGCTTCCCAGGACATCAATGGCCCCTGAAGGAGAACAAACAAAAGAAGGAAGGGAGAAGGGAGCCAGCAGCAACCCTGGAGACACCCTGCAGTTACTGGGAACTAACAACGTCAACAGGCAACAACAGACACAACTGCTGTCAGCTTCACCTGCATATGTCCCATTTGTCTTAAACACACCCCACACAGTAGGCACCAATGTAACCACAGAACCAGCTCAAAGCAGTCCTGTCCTGTTTCTGAAAAACCCCAGAACCCAAGTTGAAACCTTGAATACACCACTCAAGAGTAACACTGGTGGACCCTTAACTTCCCACCCCCACCCCAGAGCCAAAGGACCAGGGCTTCACCAGAACCTGAGCACCAGGGACCCTTCCAGAAGCAAAGGGGCCGCTGTCCAGGAGATTCAGTGCTGAAACCCCTTAAATCCTGCTCCGATTCCTCCATCGGGGAGACGGAGTTGAACTTTGCCTCCTGTCTCCTTGCCATTCGACTTCCTCGTAATCAGAGCTTTTTCTTTTCTCAAACCAGTGCCATAGTATTGGCTTCTATGTGCATCGGGCAGTGAGTGCTTGCTGAGTAACAATGTTTTGCCCATTTACAGATGCAGCAACTGAAGTCCAGCAAGACTAAGAACATGCCCACAGGCATGCTTTCTTGCCTCCTGTCCTTTTTTAAAAAATACATTCTTATTGATTTCAGAAAGGAAGAGAGAGAGAGAGAGAAAGAGAGAGAGAGAGAGAGAAACATCAATGGTGAGAGAAAATCATTGATTGGAGGCCTCCTGCATGCTCCCCCCCTTGCCCCACTGGGGATTGAGCCTGCAACCCAGGCAGGTGCCCTGACTGGGAATGAAAATGTAACCTCTGGTTCATAGGTTTACGCTCAACCATTGAGCCACACTGGCTGGGCTCTCCTCTCCTATCTTCCACACGTTCAGGCGGGGCAGCCACAAAAAGTCAGTTGTCCTACGTTTCTCTGCATTTGCTTGCATGTAAATGTCGATAACAAAAAAAAAAATACTTGAAATAACAAAACCCATAAATAACAGCTCCTCATCTCCTCGGGGTAGTGGAATGAAACTAAATGAAGCCATCACTCTTCATTGTCTGCTGGCGAGGATCCTGCCTCTGCTTGGAAGATTAGTCGCTGGATAGACAATTCTCATTTTACATATTTGTATGTATTTATGAGGCTCATTTCAGCTGGGCCTTATGCCATAAAACCCAAAGAAATCACAGTAATTTAAAAGTGAAGATAAATGTTTGAAATAGAACCAGTGTAGTGGTTCAGGAAATGGGAGAAAGAGAAATAAACCTGGATTCAACAAGAAGGGACAGGCCAGTCTGTGAAGCAAAGTCTACAGGCACCTATTTCAGTGTGAGGAAAAGAGGTGCTTTTCAGAGAATAACTACAACTGGCTGCCTTGGTTTAGATCCAGTCTAATGCTTTATTTGTCCTGCGTGCGGTATGCAAACATCGGAGCCAACACTTAAGAACTGCGAGCGCCCATATAAAACCAAGATTTCTGTCTTCTCTTGAGAAACTCCCTCATACGGGGTCCCCATTTCCACTTGGGATCAGTTGGGGGGAGCCTGCTAGGGCCATCTGCTCTAGATAGTCCCTGAGCTCTTAAACTGCCCCGTCCCATCACTCCCTTTCCTGCTGCTTCACAATCTCTTCATTTAGTTACATGATCTGCCAGGCCCTGCAGGCCATAGGGTTTGCAGCTCCATCCACAAACCCAGAGCACTCTCCCAGGCTCAAGGCAGAGACCAAACTGCAGAGGATGTAACATTAGCCAGCCACTGTCACATCGGGTAACTCAATAAAACCAGGGTCAGATGCTGGTGCACAGTAGGGCCTCTCTCCTTTGAAGCCCTCAGTGCAGCAGGATTAAAACACAGCCCCATGATTCTGAAGCTCCTCCCATTAAGTGGTGGGAGTCCCCCTCTCTAGAATCTGGGCTCCTTGAACAATAGAATATGGCAGAAGTGACATGTCCCTTTCTAGCCCCAGCCTTAAGAAACTGGCTATTTCCACTGTCTGTCTCTTGCAACGCTGGTTCTTAGCACAGAGTCACCATGATATGAGGAAGCCCAAGCCACCTAGTGGTGGAGAAACCTACTTAGGGCGGATGCAGCTAGCACCAACTCTCCACGGGATAGGGCAGGGAGCCACTTCGCAGGTGGCTCCTCCAGCCCTAACTGAGCCTCCTGTTTGACCTGCTGGAGCAGAGATGAGCTGTTTCCATGAAGCACCGAGCAAATTTCAAACTCATAAACAAAATAAGTGATTGCTGTTGTAAGCCAACAGCTTTGGCGTGGTTCACTATGCAGCAGTCAATAAACAGAACAGCCAGTCTAAACCTCATGGGCTCTCAGGGTAGACAGGTGTGAATCGGGGCGGGAGCTCCCCTACACAACAGTGCGCACATTTCCTGCTCACCTGGCCGATGCGCCTTCGGAACCGCCATGTTCATCACTCGCCCTCCATCCTGAGGTTTGGGGGGAGATGCAGTGAACCTGCAGATCCCCGACTCTGAAGGGGTGCTGGAGGTCAGACTGTCCGTGTACTCATTTGTCCCTGCCGTCAACTGTTCGGATGATGTGTCCGAGATGAAGCACTCGGTGATGGTGAACTTGGCGTGCCTCAGCTGCTCTTCCATCTTGGCGTGCTCGTAGGCCCTGGCCAGCTCTTCATAGGTGGAGGAGGCACTTTCAGTGGAGACCATGCTGCTCCGAGCTCGATCTGCGCCGGGAAGCAGAGAAGCAAGGTGGGGGGAATGATCAATATGTTTGCACAGACTGACCCCCCTCTCCAGCTTGGGGCGAGTTCTCCCAGGTCACAGGACCACACAGCAGGAGCCCTGGGTCTTTGAGGACTGCCTTTGTCACCCAGAAGCTGCTTCAGAAGCCTCCGCAAAGTAGGCTCAGGAAACTGTGTTTCCAACGGTGGTGGGGTGGGGGTGGGGCATCACTGTAGTCAGTTACCCCAGCCTGGGGCATTTCCATAAATCAGTAAAGCATCCCACTTTAAAAATTCTGCTTTTTACCCTAGCCAGTTTTGCTCAGTGGATAGAGCATCGGCCTGTAGATTGAAGGGTCCCAGATTCATTCCGGCCAAGGGCATATGCCCAGGTTGTGGGCTCAATCCCCAGTAGGGGGTGTGCAGGAGGCAGTCAATCAATGATTGTCTCTCATCATTGATGTTTCTATCTCTCTCTCCCTCTCCCTTCCTCTCTGAAATCAATAAAGATATATTTTAAAAATTCTGCTTTCTATTCAAACAGAATTTTTGGGAATGTGCCTAAATGACCTGCGTGCCCCTCCCAGCTTGGATTTGCAAATGGCTCTGTAGCCTAGAGACTCTGATGGACAAGCTCTGCACCTGAGTATCTCCAGCCTGGGCGTGGCTTGGTCACATCAGGGAGATGGACGTGCTGAGGGTTAGAAACCAAGCTGCGACTAGCCACAGAAATTGGCCACTAGGCAGAATGGCCCCTGGTCCCTGGGACTCATTCTTTGCGGCTGCCACCCTTGGTGGGGACAGGAACCTTGTCAGGCCTGACAGGGTGCAACTCATTGGAGGAATCTCTGTATTTCAAGACGAATGTCAAAGTTTTGAAGCTGCCTCTGAGGAATTCTGAGAGTCTTGCAAGAGAACTAACAACCATAAAAATAAAGGTACTCAGGGTGACACTCCGCCTTGGAAACACTATTTTTGCAGTATATCTTCCAGAACAAAAGAAAGTGAGTGTTAAAATTTCCCACAGCGATTAGGTTTAGATAGAATTCTTTTCAAAATTTAAGATTGGGGGGGGCGGGGGGGGTTGGCAGCCCAGCACTATTTTTAGGGCCTGTCTTCTCTCCGAAGTGAAATCTCGGTGGTTGATGGCACAGACAAGATAACTTACCTTCTAATCAAGCTCTGCTTAATTGTCAAGCAGGTCACCCTAGAGGTGCTCCAACCTTGCCACTTAACTCCAAGTGCAGCATCTTCATTCTGGAGAAAGTAGTGGGTCAGATGCCCTCCGAGTACAACCAGACATGACTGCCCTTGTGTGGGTGAACATGGAAACATGCCTGTGTCTGCCAGCGGGTGGGAGTGAGAAGGACGCAGCCTAAGCCTGGGACTCAGGGCACCTGCAGAATGCTGCCTCCTGGTTCTGTGTGCAGAAGTCACTGGCCCTGGAGGGTGCCATGCTGTGCACCGCATTGGTGTCTGTTAGACAAATGCCCTAACCATTTGAAAGTGACCTTGAAAGGAAGTACGTACATACGTACGTAGGAGCCTGCAAAGCCCTTGGTGTGCGGGCTCATCCTGGGCGCGGGGAGGTATGGAGACCCTACCTGTGTCCTGTGAGGGGCTGACGCTGTAACTGTCACTCTCCTTGTCCATCGATCCCGCAGCCCTGGGCGTGGGCAGCCTCCAGTCTGTGGTGAGGGTGTGTGTTGAAATGGTGGGGTGGGGTCTGTTTAGGGTCCACTGGCTGGCGTACCGGTTTCTCGCTGTGGGCCCAGCCTTGGCGTTCCTCCTCGTGGTGGGATCTGCGAAGAATCAAGAACACTGTCTATCTTGGTCGCTGGAGGCGTATGGTCAGCTGTGATAAAGGTGTTGAGTGCTATGCTCCTGACCCAGCCTTATGACCCTCCCTGCAGGTTCCTGCTTCCAGGAAGCCCTCCGTGACTATCCCTGCGCCAAGCGTGCATTTCCTTCCTCCCATGGTCGGAGACATTCATGTGATTCTGAAGCATTTAAATGAGCTCTGTAAGGGGAAGGACATTAGAACTGGACTCAGCTGTTACGGATCAGAGCCATGCTTCTGTATGGTTTCATGGCCTGATGCAGTTCACGTAATAAACTTCCCGACTCCCTGTCTTCTGTAACACAAGGAGCTCGGCCAACACACTCTAACTCGGTTTCCTTTCTACAGTTTTCCTCCTGTCATGTGTTGTTATAGGTTGAATTATGTCTCCCTAAAAGGTGTGTCCACATCCTAATTCCCAGGACCTCAGAATGTCATCTAATCTGGAAATGGGTCACTGAAGAGAGATGTAATTAGTTAGGATGAGGTCACACCAGAGGAGGGCGGGTCCTTGGTCCAACATGCCTGGTGTCCTTATAAGAAGAGACAGACAGGGCAGAGAGTAGGTTATGGGACGGGAAGGCAGAGACTGCAGTGACGCAGCTGTAGGCCAAGGAGCGTCAAAGATTGTCAGCAACCTTCAGAAACTAGGAGGAGGCCAGGAAGGGTCTACCTTTACAGGTGTCAGAGGAGGAATGACCCTTGATCTTAGACTTCTGGCCTCCAGAACTATGAGACACTAATTTCTGTTCTAAGTCCCTGAGTTTGTGGTCCATTGTTGCAGTCACCCCGGACAACTAATCCAGGGGTCTCCCATATACCATGTTCTTGTATTGACTCACTGTATGACTGTTGTATTCATTCATTAAATTGCACGTTCCCAGAGCAGAGGGACGATCCCTTTTTGTCCTAATGCTCTCTTAGGCCTTTGTACATGGGAGCTTAACTCAGTGAAACTGTCTGAACTTTGACACAGATTTGGATATTCACCGTGGAGACCAAACAGTGTCTGGATGTCACTGTCCACCAGCTTCCAAAGCACAGAGGCTATGTCCACACAGGCGGTTGCCACACAGAACCAAAAGCAACAGGTCGGGGGGAGGGTGGGGGGTTGAGGGGGGACTGAGCTCCTTGCTCAACTCTCCGGTGAGCGAAGGAAAAGCTGTCCTAACAGCACAGACTGCTGGGCACTGGGGTGGACACGCAACTCCCTTTCTGGCAGCCTGTGGAGAGCAGAAGGGCTCAAGTGCCTGTAACCACCTTTCTGGGCTCCGGCCTAAGGCAGCAGAAGATGCCACATGGGTGGCTCCCACCTTTGTGTTCTCTGCTTCTCAAAGAGGAACGCTAAGCAGTCACCTTTCAACACGGTCTGGCCGCTTCTCAACGCAGCTGTCCATGCTCACGGCTCACCTCTGATGGAGCAATTCCAAAGGAACACAACCAGGAGGCCAGACGGCAGCGTATTGCCCTGCCTGGCTTTTGGGGTCCCGGGAGTCTGCGTGTCTGACCAGGGCAGGGCTGAGTGCACAGCCTTCGGTCCCTTTGCAGAGCTGACTCTCATCCCTGGCACATGCAGGACCTTAGACGAATACGCATAGTCCAGGGCCACTTTATAGATGAAGCGATGGAAGCTCAGAGAGCAGCGACCCGGTTATTATGTGATGAACATGGAGCCCAACACCTGACCTTCAGTCCAGAGGTCCCCCATCACTCGGCCACACATGTCCTCGCCCTGCACAGCTAAGTGCTCTGATGCACTGTCCCCTGGGCACCAGCTCATCTATAATTCCATGTTGGGTCACGGCAGGCTGACCCTGCAAGCGGGGAAATGACTTTCTTTTGAAATGGAGGATTTTCCTCTGCGAGTTTCTGGTTATTGGACGTGGACCTAATCCATCATTCTACACTGCTGGAGAGGAGCGCTGAGATGGCAGCCAAATCAATAGAATTGAAGGGTTCCTGGGTCATTAATACGCTCGGTCTTGGTGCCTATTCTCCGGGGCATTGATTTTAAGACACATTTCTTCCTGTACTTGCACAATTTCACGGAAGACTTTAATTGGGAGACTTTCCCCCCCTTGATTAGAATGCGAGCGACGGCCAAAAGCCAAGCTCTCTGGACAGCCAGGTGGGAATGATAAGTGTTTCTCCAGGGAAATGCCAGGGGAGAGGTTCCCTGAGAGAGACACACTCTCATGGGCGGGAGGCAAAAAGTCCTCCAGGCATGAGGACTTGAGAAGGGAGCTTGTTATTTAAATGCTAATGAGTCTCTTCCAGAAAATGACCCAGTCCCTTACATACATGTTGAGGGTTCTCATTTTTATTCTTCTAGAAGTTTCTGCAACTGCTGATGCTGTGGACCAGGTTTATTCCTGGTATGGATGCTTGTGGGAAAGGGGTCAGCTGGATAGTCCCATTTGAAGGACACAATTTCCTCCAGCTCCCCCAAACCCTCGCCTACCCACCTCTGGTGGGGCCGAGACCCTCACTCCCGCAGCCCCCTTGCTCACTGACATCCCCCATGTAGAAGGTTCCATGGGCAAGAAGCACTTGTCAGCTTCTAGTCAAAGACCCAGCTCTTCTCTAGGTAATTTGATTCTTCACCCTTTTCTCTAGACCAGGACAGCCGCACTGTGGCCTGATAGTGTTGGGAATATAGGTCATGATATTATTTTCCTGAACTTCAGCATGCAGTTCCGTTCTGCTCTAGGCAAACGTGTCTTAATCTATAGCATGCGGGGGTAGCTGACACATTTTTGTAATAACCAGGTTTTTGGAGCTGCTGTGTACTTGAACTGAACTCTTCTCTATGACAGCACCTGAGACAGCAGCGAAAGAAAAATTTTCCTTGGATCCCACACGGTAGCTTCCTTTATCTATTTCTCTAGCCCATCTACTGACCTAACGGTGTCAGAATTCACTGTTCCCGCATGGAAAGCCTTTTATGTGACTCCCTACCGTAAATACAACTTAGCGATGCGGCCTCTCGCCTGCTGGATGGCTAATGAATTAGAGGGTAGTGACATACATAATTATTGGCTTTTTAGCATCAGCTCTGAACCTGCATTAAGCTCTGGCCCACAGAATCAAGTGATTTTAATGATCCTGAATTTGGGATGAGAGGATTTTGTGGATAATGGGGTCATAAAACATGTCATGGGTACTGTGATCATGGTAAGAATCTGTTTTTATCCCCTGATATTATAGGTGTCCAGGCCGCAGTTTTTGTGAGGAATTTCCCAGTTGTCTCAGAGAGAAGATGAAACTGCCAGGACTGGCTACTCCTGTCACTCAATAAACCAACATTCCTCAAGGGATTATATACACACACTCCTTGCCCAGTTGGATTTCTCTGCAGTGCTGTGTCCAGTACCACTCTGGGCGATGGAGTGTGCGTCCTTTCAAAGTCTCAACAAAAAAGATGCAATCCATGTTGTAAACTCTTCCTACTGAACAGATATTGGAATTTACAGGGTCCCTGGGTGTCCTGTTAGGAGCATCATCTCCACTTAAAGGCAACACACGGACGGGGTTGAGAGTGGGGGCTTTGGAGCTAGGTGCCCTAACTCCCGCTTCGCTACTGGCTGGCTGTGAGCTCATCGGATGTGCCCACTCCCCTCGCCTCTGAGGCCTGGGGGAACACCACCCACATGCAGATCCTCTGTGAGATGTGAAGAGAAGAAGCTGTGGGCACAGGGGAGGGCTCAGGAAATCTCAAGGCCTGGCCCATGATTCCTGAATGACAAGCACCAGGCAAGGGATGGAGCATGCCCTGTTTAAGGAGAAGATGCTAGCAGGACATTTGGTAGGCTGATCCAGGATGGCTAGAAATTCAATTTAGAGGGTTTGACAGAAAAAATACCCATTAAAAAGCATCAAACGAGCCTAGCAGTGTAGCTCAGTGATTGAGCATCGACCCAGGAACCATGAGGCTGCCGGTTTGATTCTCAATCAGAGCTCATGCCTGGGTTGCAGGCTCGATCCCCTGTGGAGGGCATGCAGTAGGCAGCTGATCGATAATGCTTCTCTCATCAATGTTTCTGTCTCTCTTTCTCCCTTCATTTCTCTCTACGAAAATCATTAAAAACAGAATTTAAAGAGATTATCACACGAGATGCTGGAGATGCCCGTGGTGCAGAAAGGAGCTCGTCAGTAGCGCTGGTAGGACGGGAGCTGCGGCTGATGCATTTCTCAGTCCAGCCCCGCGCACATCAGGTGCTTCGTAGATGCTCTTTGCACAAATGAATGAGCGATGAATGAGTGGATGACTTCCAGGTAAATATGACCAAACAAAACAAAACAAACCCGAGGTCAAATCTAGTGTTTACCACTTCACGTGTGTTTGTAATCTTGCACATTTTGTAAGTAAAATAGTTGATGGTAATAATCTCATTGGTGAGAGTCTGCAAAGTGTGCTGGGGGACTGTGTACATATTAAAAGGGTCTCTTCCCACTGGGGGAGGAGATACAGTGTCTCAGGAAATGGAGAACAGAGAGGGAAAGAGCAGATTGCCCACGTTCTGTTTAAAATGCTAAGCGTGAGTTCTTTTCTATCCTCTCTACTCTTGGTTTCAGAGCTTGACAGTGGTCAGCATCCTATATAACAAAAGCCTAATATGCTAAGTGTCCAGTTGTCCAGTCATCCGTTCAACCAATCAAAGCATAATATGCTAACGATATGCTAAGGCTGCTCAACTGCTCGCTATGACGTGCACTAACCACCAGGGGCTCCGATTGGTAGGTGAGCTTGCTGCTGGGATCTGGCCGAATTGGGACTAGCGAGATGGGTCAGACACACCCTGGAGCCCTCCTGTGGTCCCTCCTCAGATGGCCAACCTCCTGTGTCCCTCCCCGGCCCCGATCATGCACGGGTGGGGTCCCTCGGCCTGTGCCCTCTTGTAATCCGGGACCCCTGGGAGGATGTTGGAGAGCGGTTTGGACCCGATCCCACAGGCCAGGCCGAGGGACTCCACTGATGCACGAATTTGTGCATCGGGCCTTTAGTTTATATATATTTACTGGATTCCTACTGTGTGCAGTGCTTGTGATGAGTAGGGGAAGCTGACAGAAATGGAGTCCCAGCTTTTGGTGCATCCTACTCACACAACAGACAGGGAAGGGAACGGGGTATGGACACAACCGAGGCCTGTGTTTCACAGGTTGAAAGAGACAGATGACACATTGTGTGATGTCTCTCATCCTTGTAGTAAGAATTTGTGGCAACTCTTTGGCAAATAGAAAACGCTTAGAGACACAGTATCCAGGATGCTGTCACATCCTAGTGTGCAAACAACTTACTTTAGACATTCTTCTTAAAAATAAAGAGCCCTTAAATGACAACACAGTCCTATTGTAACTGGATTAGAACAACAATGGCATTTGTCATTGAGGAAATGGACTATCAGTGAACCTCGGCAAATGTGCCAGACTGCGATGAGGACCTGTTCCTGGGGCCTGAGGTGACACAGGTGCCACCTCTGGCAGTGGTGACAGGATCCATGGTACAAGAGGCAACCAGAGAACTGGGCTTTAGGAAGTGCCCGGTCCAGGCTCCTGGGGAAATTCTCAGGATGGGAGGGGGGCTAGTCACTGGCTCTACTTCTAAATAAAAATAAATGCACTTAGTCCCTCCCTCATGGTGTGGTTAGTAGAGAATATTTAATGAAAAATGACCCCAAAGATCTTTCACTACTAGAGACTGTTTTGCAGATGTTGAACGGATGACTCTCCTTTGGTTCAGAACTAGAGATGGACACATGAATTTGAGTAGGTTTGCCTACTGTTTGTTGCCATTATTTAGTGAATTCCTCGCAGATGGAAGAAGTGTGGCTCTTTCAGCTATGGTTGCTGCATGGGGCATGGCCCTCAGGTGGAACCCCCAGGCTCAGAGGGAAAGGCAATATGTGATACTGGCCGAGTGCCCCTGCAAGACCAGCAGGCCAGCCATTTCTTCAGTTCATCCTCACCACCTCTGCAGCATGGGCTGGAAACCCAGTTTTCCAGTGAATCTCAGTGAGGGTTAACATGGTTTTCTTGCATATTACACTGCTGCTTAGGGGTTGACCAGTTAGCTCCATGAAGCTCAGGGCATTCCACAAATGTTTAACAAGTCAGAAATTACAGAGAATAGCTTTTAACACTCTAATATTTATTTTTCTAATTATAATACTCTAAGAATATAAATTTTTACAAAGAGAGTGATTAGAGATTTAAAAGCTAGACATCAAAGCTTCCCAAAAGATAATAATTGGGAAATCAATTTCTCAGCATTGAAATAGATTTAGGAACAATTTCAATTATGAAGGGACAAGAATATCTCATTAATAAGCTCTAGATGCCTATTAGGGGATTTAATTTCATTGCAGTAATTAATTTCCATATATCACATATACAAATATTGAGAGCGAAATTGAATATGATCCCCAGACTCTCCAGAATTCTATTTTTCTCAGTGTGTTCAGGAAAAAACCATGAGCTTTGAGGACAGACAGAGAGACTGACAGCTTTGGGATATTCACCTAACTCCGCTGAGACTCAGCTTTCTCTCTGTAAAATAGGGGCTATACCATGTACTAGATAAGTTGTTCCCTTGCAGGGCTGTTGCAAAGATAACAGATATGCTATCGTCTCTCTCCCCCGGTCCTGGCACAGAAGATACACACTCATATTAATTACTTTTCTCTTTTCCTGTGTTGCCTAAATATAACAAATGAATCTGACGTGAAATTTTGAGTACTTTCATAGTAAACCAGTACCAAGAGTTATTGGCTACAACTGACACAGTTTAATAAAAGCTTAGATCAAGCAATAAAACTTCAACGCCCCAATTAATGACGCTGTCATCCCTGTTGGTTTCTTAGGCTTAGGGCTGGCCACTCTTCCCCCATTTTCCTTTGACAGGGACAGAGCAGGTAATATGCTGTCAGCATCGATAACACCCACACCATTTAAGTGTTGTTGGACCACTCACTCGTTCCTGGCCGAGCATCCGACACATCCACTAGGGGCCCGGTGGCCTGTGACACTGATTGATAATGGACCGTGTGGGTCACCGTCAGGGACTTCTGCTTCGCAGCCTCCCCAAAGTCAGCATCCGTCAGCAGCACCGTGGAGCGGTCATCTAGGGACAGCAGGGACACACAGCCAAATGTTTATCCCCTTTACACGACTCCTTGGCCTTTTCTTAACCACTACCACCACAATAACCTCATCTAAAGCAACGAAGACAATGAAAAATGAAAGCACTGCGTTAGAACTGGTCAAGAATTCTAAAAGTAGACTATCCCTAGGGGTTCCTTTGGGAGCATAAATGAAAGCGCATGACCTCAGAGAGGGTTGCTCCACTCCCTGGGGCCCATCTTTTTATTAGGAAGCATTGACTTGAGGGCGGGGCTTGCTGCAGCTTCCTGTTTAATAGAGTTTGGGATGGATGGTCTGTCAAAAGCTCACCTGGGACAGCACCAGCGGGGTGGGCCCCACCCAGCCGAGGGCTGCCAAATGGAGGAAGCTCTGAGCACTAGAAAAACTCCACTGCAGGGTCTACCCCGGGGTGGTCACACTGAACTTGGCAAATGTTTGGGAGTGGAGTGGGAGGGAGAAGAGAAACGGTCTTTAGAGTTTAGGGTTTAACTTAATGGTTTTGAGGATGTTCCTTTTCTCTCACCTCTTCTGTGCTCCAGTGACTCTAGGACATCCCTTCATTGACTTCTCAAAATCACTCGCTTGTCAGAGTGTCCTAGTCCTACAGGTGTGGGGACATGCGGGTTCCAGAAGCAGGAGCCTGCGCTCAGATGAACGCGGGGGGCGGGGGTGGCATTTCAGTGCTTGGAGCAACAGTTGGTTGAGCTGTGCTGCGTGTCATGATCTGGTTGTTTCAAGATTTTCCTTATTTTACTTTGAGACTTTCCACACTTTCTTAAGAGCATCCTTACTCCAAAGGGAGCTTTGGGGGAGGGGGGGCGGGGATAAGTGGATTTGTCGGGAATTTTTAGGGACCGCAGCCTGGGATGGAGCTCATGTGAACGATCGGTCAGCGGGGACCAGGCTGTGACATGCCTGGACGGGGAGTGGAAATGTGAAAGCCACAAACAGCACAGCGAGACTTCTGTGCCCAAAAAAGGCTCTGAACAGAACGAACCTTACAAAACCCAATTACTCAGGTTCTGGCAGGAAAGGAAAGCCTCTCAAAGTCGGAATAAAACTTCTTGGCAGAGAAAGCGCGGGGAAGACTGCCAAGGTGTCTGCTGGCATCGCCGCGTGTGGCACACGGAGCTTGGTCCTTGGCAGGGGCAGGGCTGGGCTCGGGGAGCTGGCCCCGCAGCCTTCACTGGCCCCTCGGATAGGCAGCCTTTCTACAGGGAGCCGGCATCAGCGCCGGCATCTGCGTGTGTGTTTCATGAACAATACGGATGCCCTGTGGTGTCCAACATACTGCCCGGCTAGGAGCAGATCAGGGTATGTGTGGGGCTAAGTTACAAACATTTTTTAAAAATATATTTCATTGATTTTTTACAGAGAGGAAGGGAGAGGGATAGAGAGTCAGAAACATCGATGAGAGAGAAACATCGATCAGCTGCCTCCTGCACACCTCCTACTGGGGATGTGCCTGCAACCCAGGTACATGCCCTTGACCGGAATCGAACCCGAGACCTTTCAGTCCACAGGCCGATGCTCTAGCCACTGAGCCACACCGGTTAGGGCAAGGTTACAAACTTTCAATGGGAAAATTCCGGTGACTGTCAGCACTTGAGGTTCACCATTCATTCCGGGCAGAAATGAATGGCACTTTCATATTGGGTTCTCGTAGTCTGAGCCAAGAGCATTTTAAAGCATCGTATTTCCGCTTCCCCAATAATTAGAAAATGCGATCGACCACTGTCGCCAGGAGGGAAGTGACTCTGGTGACAAATGAGCCTGCGAGGAATGGGACGCATCTACTGAAATGACTACAGCAGCTCTGCCTCTGGTTTGGGCCAGTGATTGGCCACTGGGAGATGATGTTCTCTCAGGCTCTGCCCAGCTTTCACCAGCGTTCGGTGGAATGCTCACACATCTAGTAAGGAACAAGTAGCAGATACCCTAACTATAAGGCCAAAGGGATTATATTTTGATTTTTGAACTAATATTTCAAAATAAATCTTAGTTTTAATGCCCAGACTAGTGAATTTAATGAAAAAGATTCCATCTCTGGCCGGGTAGCTCAGTTGAGTAGAGCATCGTCCCAATATGCCAAGGTTGCGGGTTCGATCTCTGGTGAACAACAAATGGATATTTCTCTCTCTCTGTCTCTCTGTCTTCCTCTTTCCCTTCCCCCCTCTCTCTAAAATCAATCAATGAATAAATAAAAAAGATCTCAGATATACCACTGAAAAGAAAAGATTATCAACAACCAAAACATGGTGCCTTATCCTGTTGAGAGTGAGCTAATGAAATCTCGTGTAGTGAGGGATGCCCCCTCACACCACATGGGTGCCTTTGAACTGAATTTGGTTGATAGAAAGTCAGATTGGACTTGACCGACCCTCTGTAAGTGCTGGCACACCCAGACTAAACTTGCATCCAGCAAGGGCAGCCCTGGCCTCAGAATTTACGAGCCATTAAGTCAAGAGGTCTCCGCTGTTCTTTTAGAACATAAAGCAGGGAAGGGCGAGGGGCGATGCAGGTGTATTGCCCCCCTGGCCATTTATCACTGCCTTCCTGGTAGGATCTAGGGTACGAGCTGGGAGTTAGTAGTTTCAGCCAAGGCACAGGAAAGGGTTGCCCTGGGACCGAGTGCCAGTGAACACTTTCCAGAACAAACAGAGGCGATCTTGGCAGCCTGCCCTAGGGTCTGTTTCCATGGGTACTGAGAAGCTTGGTGATACTTCTGAGGCGAGGGGTTCTGGGAAGTATTGTTGATATGGAAGCAGGCAGCTGGCAGGGGCCCCACCCAGCTTCTGCTCCCAACCATCTGTGTGACCTTGAAAGCTACGTGACCTCTCCAAGTCCTGGTTACTCAGTAGTGCCTTTTTCCTATGTGGGTTGGGAGGGGGTTAAATTAAATAATGCACATAAAGAACTTGTATGCATATATGCATAACCCATGGACACACAACAGTGTGGTGAGGAAGAAGAATTTTTAAAAAGTGTGTAGACAAGTCCATGGCACTTAGAGAGCTCTCCATCAATGTGACCTATTCTTCCAGCCATCATTGCATGGAAATACGAAGTCTCGGATTCGGGAGCAAATGAAACTACCTGGGCAGGCAGTGTGGGTGGTAGACTTGGCGTGGAAAGAGGAGGGAAGGAGTCAGGATACCTGGGTCCTAGGCAAACAGGTCCTCAGAGCCTTCCTGATGTCTGTCTTGCCATCGTGGGACAAAGGCACTGGGTGGCTCCCCAAGCACTAGGTGAAGAACTAGACTGTGTGTAGGTGTTGGGGGCGGGGAAACAGCCCTGAGCATAGACGTTTGTTTGTTACGTGTTCAGTAGAGTTTTAGCGTTCCTGCTAATGGAGACCTTGATGAAGCTGATGGGGAGGGCACAGGGTGGGCTTCCAAGCAGAAAAACAAGCAAATAGAGCTTGGGCTGTTTGATCACAGGTGTTTGTTCTACAACCTCTCCAGAGGATACCCGGCGTGGATCAGAGTTGGGGAACTCCAATCTCAGGCAACCTCTGAGGTACATACACGTTCATCCCCCCAAACCACCCCCCCCCACACACATACACATTTGCTGGCACTTATTATTCTCCCCAAAAACAGTTCTCTAGCTTCTTACTTCTTTGCTCAGGCAGCATTCAAGATGCTCTCATATCTACTACTTCCGACACCCCATTGGGTGCGCTGAGAGGGCATGGCTGTGGCAGCCACATGGTACAGAGTGGCCAGCGTGGCTCCTTACCGATGGTCTCCATCGTGTCTCTCTCTTCAATCAGAAGCTGGGCTCTGGGTATGTCGATGTGCATCCTCAGGGTCTGCTGCTGCTTGCTCAGGGTGTCTGAGGTCCGGGTGTTCTTGCTGGGAAGAAAGTAGGAGGGAGGCATGAACACACACAGCTCAGCGGTACACTGCGCCCGCATGTGCTTGCACCCCACCTAGGTTTCCTATTCAGAGTGTATTTGCTCAGAGTGCATTTCAGCAGCCAGTGGCGAGGTTTGGAAGATACAAATTGCCAATGGAGATTGAGTCTGTATCTATCAATAGAACTTTTGTAATTTCCCATTTCTCGTGTAAAAGTTCAGAGGGGGAGAAAAGTGATTTTGAACCAACAACCCTTTTATTGGTCAGGTAGGAAGGAGATGGCCTGCTGACGGCCAGGGAGCAGGCGTGGGACCAGCCCTTCATCGGATGGGGTTTGACTAACGGATTAATAGTGATGTGGTTTTATTTTTGTTCTGGTGACAAAGCATCAACCTTGTTAGCTTCCTTGACATCTGTCCAGTGTTCCTAACAGGTATTGCATGTTAGAATAGAAAAAACCCCCGCCATTACTATAAGAACTCTATCTCAAAATTTGTGTGCCGGAAAATTACTCGTAAGCGAGCTGTCTGATGATCACAAATGAAAACAGGTAGTAAAACAGCATGTTAACTACATTCAGCTACAGTCCGGGGTAAAAAAAAATAGTCTGCATGTTACACAAAAATACAAAAAGAGGAGAAAGGCTTTAATTAGCCAGCTGCACTGGAGAGCTGTGCTCTGTCTTTACAGAATTGTAAGGATCGGGCAGATTTTGAAAATAATCCTCACTTACTGGAACACCCTCTGAGAGGCAGCTGTCATTCAGAGGTTTCGATCAATGTGGTAATCCACAAATCCAACTAATTGTCAAGATCTGTCCTGAGATAGCTTTCTGGAGCCTACATGATGATTTAGTGATAGTTCATGGAGGATAAAGGGGGTGTCCCTTCTACATCTCAGTGCTTTTTGCTCTGACCAAGCATTTATCAGGAGTCCCAGATCCCTCCTTGTCCCTGAGAACTCTTGTCCACTCTTGAACCTTGTGGCTGAAGGAATGCTAATCCTGTGAAGGTCAAGGTCACTCGAGAGGCCATTAGACTTCTGCATGGGGAAGTCCAGGTTCATATCCTGAATATTTTATAATGGCCCTTGTATTTCCACTTGCGTGTAAACAAAACTGCCCACAAAAATGACCTCTTCTGCGGGGCGCATCATTCCTCCCCAGGACTTGACCTTGAACCAGATTTCTTGCTCCACAGATGAGCAACTGGGTCGTGTAGCTAGATTACACTAATTACCCAGAGCCCAGATTCAAACGTGTTGGCCTGAATTTTTCACAAGGTCTGTATCCTCTTTTAGTTCCTTAACTTCATTCTCACTTTGTGTGTGGGAAAACAAAGATCCAAATACTTATATGAAACAACGAGCATTTCAGCGACCTGGGCTGTAGTTACATCATGCTCCGACAAGCTCTATTTCCCCCAAAACATATGGGAACTACTCCCTGGTGAATGCTGGAAGGACCTGTTTAGAAAGTTCACTAGGGATTTGAGCTTGTCCTTGTACCAGAAATAGAAGAGTGAGCCAGTTCCCCTGCTCCTCATGAATAGTTATGAGGCAGCCGTGGCTGCTCTGCTAACCAGCCAGGGAAGGCTGTTCTTAGCAATGAGGGGTCCGCTGGCAGACTGACCCAGGAGGCCAGCTACATGACTGTGCTGCCTCATGGCCCATGACACTGGCTCCGAATATGATTACATTTTTCGAAGTAGGACAGTCAGAGCTGGAGGTAAACACCTCCTCCAAGGACCTTTGCCTCAAAGCCCTGCAGCCAGAGGCAAAAAACAAAACAAAAAACAGACCCAATAAACGTAGAGAGCCAGGGGCTATTGCTGCCCCCTCCCTTTGCATTTGCTGACCCTATACTTAGAACACTCTGCACCCCACCCTCACCCTAGTACCGATGGGGCTATCTCCCTCCCTTGCTCTCTTAGAAGGAGTGGGGTTGGTCCTGTGTGGGAACTCCTCAGGCTTCCCTTCCCGTTCTCTGGATGTTCCCTAGCATATATTTAATGGACTTATTTATTATCTGTCTTCCCCACTGGAGTATAAGCTCTACATGGGGTATTTTTCATCTATTCTGTTCCCAGATTCTCCCTAAAACTTACAACAGTATGTGGCCAAAGTAGGTACTTAATAAATACTTGTTGAAGGTTAGTGATAAACCATATTGCTTTGAGGGTTCAGTGTGAGCTGAGTGCCAAGTCCCAGAAACTTTGCTTAAGGACAATAATATTCTCATTCTAAATGAGTTATTAGGTCCTGACTAAATTGTTACTTTGTTTTAATTTTTGCTGCCATGTTTTATAACCTATTGTTGTATGAAGGCTGGTTCTCCAAAATTATAACAATTGGTCATTAGAACAGCAGTCAACCTTAAAAAAAAGCTATTTGAAGAAACTTCATTTATGACCTGAAACAAGATTCTGAATGTTTTCATTATGCAAACAAAAATTGCCTCTTTTATGTAATATAGGATCATACTAACTATATTTGTTATTATTGAAACATAATCTTCCACCACCCATTTGCCATCCGGTTGTCTGACTAAAACAACAGAGCTGATTGCTAATCCATAGTGGATGGCATTCCCAGCGGTAGCTAATAAATTACTTGCAGTTGCTACAACTTTTTAAAGTTTCACTATTTCCTTAAACTTGTGGGGAAAAACTAAAAATACCTCTGCACATCACCCCCCTCTCCATCTGATATGGAACAATTTGTAAGTATAAAAGAACTATGGCCATCAGAATCATGCCCTCTCAATAGCTGGGAGGGTTATTTATACAATATGTACAAAAACAGGAGCATCAAAAATGCTAAACTAATTTAAACTCTCAATTTGAACCCTCCTCTGTTTACAATGAGCCCTTGCTAACACTGGTCCTTGGACAATAATCATGTGGTGGGTAGTGCCTTAAGGAGGCCACTCTCCCCTCTTAGAAAAGTAGTTTTCAAAAACTTCTTTTTGTTTGATCATATAAAAGGAAAATCCTTTCCACCTGGGCATGGTGGGTGGAGGGATTGGCTTGGGTGAGAGGGATGCGTGTCCAGGAGCACGAAGCCCACGGCCTGGAGATGGTGCCATGTGGGGGAGCCCCCGGAGCCCTCAGGTTGTCTATGCTTGTCCTGCCTGAACCTGTCTGGCCCTGGGAGAGCTAATCCCGCTGAAATACACAGAACTTTCTTTGTGGAACATGGTTGGAAAATAAATGCTACATTCACCAGGATCACAGAATGATAAAGCCGGGAACGATTTCCAATGGGTATTTTTAGGCAAGGGAAGTTGGACACAGAGAAGGAAAATGACATATCCAAGACCACCAAGCCAGCTGGCGGCAGAGTCAGGCCTAGAATGTAGACTGGTGGTTCTCTGTTCTTACTGCACCAGCTTGCTAACTCCTCAACTTCCCAAGAAAGCAACCGCAAAAATCAGGGACAGCGATTTCGTGGCCTTCTCTGTACTAATGCATGTGACTTGCCTGGACTTCCCCAGAGTCACATTCAAAATAAGGTTGGCTGGAGACTCACCAGTAGGTGACAGGTCTGTTGTTGCTTAGCCTATTAACCTGCCTAACTTAGACTGAACTGACTGCATGATTAAAAGCATTGCTTTTACCTCTAAATCAATCCTCAGAAATCCATCTATTTGAGGAGCTTAGAAGCGCTCTTCCTTTCCAATCACTCTCACCCTTTGGAGGAAAACTACCTCAACTACCTCAATTGGGAGCAATTACTAGTTTTAATGTTCCTAATTTCACGTTGGCAACAGTCAACTGGGAATAGCATTATTAATTCCTACTCACATCAACAGGTGGTCGTTCAGCCACAGTAATTGCCCTATTAATGAAGAAGATGCGTTCTAATGTCTTGCTTGGGGCTAATGAGAAAGAGGAGGGCTGCATTCCAGGGCAGCAGAGAAGCTAAAAAATGCCCAATCCTCCGAACTAAACACATGCTGAATGTGTCAGAAAAAAACACTCCAGTGTCTCTGGCTTTGGACAGAGGCATGCCCTGTGGTTTGGGGCTGGATGGAGGCAGTGGGCAGGAACTCTCGGAGAGGGCTGCAGGATCCCAGCTAGGGTACAAATCAGTAAATTGGCCTAGAGTGGGGATAGGGACAGGGCCCCGCTGTGCTGAGTCGAAGTGCTGTGCAGTCTAATGGGGCACCATACGGAGCTCTAGTCAGCCATTATCAACTAGACTGTGTCAGAGCATTTTCAAGAGAAGTCAGAAGGCCAAAATTAAATGTGAAATCTCTTGATTTCTAAATGTCATCAATAAATTCATATTTTAAGTCTACATTATGCAATTTATTAAGTAGATGAGTTATTTAAACCAAATGACCATGGCTTGTTTGTTTGTTTTCCAGATGTTTTGTCAGATTTGCTCAACACAAACGCACATGTGTCTGGGTGCTGCCATGTGACCACAGAAATGCCCTCAATACTCGCTTAGCAAACAAGTGCCGATTTTCACAAGAGCATGGACTCAAGACTTTTCGTGCACATTTTCATGATCTCATGCCAGTTTGATCTAGTGTGATATGATCAGATGCTTTCTGTGAAGGAGATAATTTATAGGTCATTGGCATTTCTGAATTCTCTTCTCAGCTGCAGGTTCTTGCTACAAGCCAGCTGACTTTTTCACTGGATGCTTAAAAAGCATCCCACATTCAACATGACCCATACAGGTCTTTTCATGCTCATCAACACACCTCGCCCTCACCCTGCAAAAAAAAAAAAAAAAAATCCATACTTTGCATCTATCTTCCTAATCTTGGCAAACACTTCCAGTGTTCGTCAGATTGCTCACACCAACTATTTCAGAATTATCCTTGATTCCTCCATAGCCTTTACCTACAGCTCACCTTGTTTTACCACTTGGTGTAGCCAAACAGAGATGGCTGTGGAAAATGTCATCCATGGACCAGTGGTAGCCCACCTCTACCTCAGGTCTGCAAAGATCCTGGTGATGGGGGGCACGGGCTCTCTCTGAATAACCAAAATGTACTAATTTTTTTTATGTAAGATGGGGAAGAAAATGAAAGCCAACTGCAGTGGGTAGGCAGTGGGAAGAGGCCCCATACCCCATTGGCTTTCTTTCCTACATGAGACATCCCACATGGCAACATCACATTCACCACTGGGGTCCCTGACATTTTTCCTACCTGGTTCTTAGCCTCTGGTTATCCTTTTGATTTAATCAGTACAATATAAACGTTTGACATGCAAATGTTGGGATATCTTCTATAGTTGTGAACATTTCCTTACTTTTTCAGCTAGCTCTAGACTTTCAATACTGAGTGGGGCAAGTAAGGGCTGGGTGCTGCCAACGCAGTGATGACTTATGCTATGACCTCCAAGACAGGACTGGAACGATGTTTGCAGCAGAAGTTGGTGAGCGCTCTAGTGCAGGGCGCTGAGGGTGCCGTGGAAGCTGAGGGTTGGGAGGATCTTCCCTGATCAGCCTGTTGCCTTGGAAGAGCATGGATACTACAAATTCCCATCTGTGGTTCGCTCTTAACTCTTCTCTTGCTAACTCTGTTAGGAAGAAGGCTTGACCTCAAAGGTGGTATGTTTAGGTGGGAGTGAAACCAAAGCCATTCACTTATAACGTGGCTTTTCTATTCCCAGGTCAATGGGGAACATTCTATCAGCTGAGTCCGGCCAACAAGAGAATACCTATGGCACATGTTAAAGTATGCTATTTGCTATGCATATACCCACCTGGGTATATATGAATATTCTGGGACATAGAATAGAAAATATATGTCAAAAAGAGTACATCTTACTGATTTTAGACTGTCATTTAAAATAAATCATAAGGCATTCTATAAATTGTTCTTTTAAATATGATATCCAGAATGCTAGGTTTTATTCTTACCTCATGAGCATTTCGGCTAAACTCTTCGCATCTGGGGAAAGAAAGTTGACATTAGTGCATGATTAACAACTCATTAACATTACTTATAGATTTATGACAAATATTCTACAGAGTCAGGTGACAACAGCCATTTTGAAATGTGATTGTATACTCATACCACCACAAGATCAGTGGATTCCTTAATTCTCCTACATGGGATATATATATATGTATATATATAATATGTACATTTACATTACATATATATTCATATATATGTATATATGTTTTTACATTACAAAAAGCACATAATACTATAACACCCCTAGAGCCATAAACATTCTCAGACTCCTATTAAAGGCTTTATTACAACCCATTTATTTGCCACTTTTAGAAAAATCCAACTTTATTTTTGGTTAGAAAATTAAAAATTTGAAAGTAATTCATTTACACAATGTAAATTCTACTATTTTTGTTATCAAAATATCAAAATAAAATAGCTTATGGTACCTTTGGTCATTTACAAAAACCATTATTATAGAGCTGGAGTTTCCTTAGGTTGAACAAAGAATTGCATAATTGGCATATCATTGTCTGGAAATTTGGCTGTTTATTTCAAACTCAGAAAAAACATTTTTTCTTTATTTTGTTTCTCTGAGGACATTGCTTACCAAGATCTCCTCCTACCACTCCTGACTAAAGTAATTCCTGCCTAGAAATGATGCCGAAAAAACAGTTTTCATTGTCCTTAAAATATAATTTGGTCTTTTTACACATGTTGTACTGGTAAAAATGAATGTTTCCTTTCTTAGAGGACAAAGGCTTTTTGTTTTCCTTTCATTGCTGTCTAAAGTCTTGATGTTAATAGTGTTACATGAACAGAACTTTCTGGAAGTGCCTTCAGCTGACTGTGTGACTGGCTGAACAGTGAAGAAATACTTAGGTTGGAGCATTTTTATATCATCTTCGTCTTTCAGGGGCTGACATTTAAATGCAATCATTTTCATGCTGGGAGGTAAGGACAGTCACAGGGATCGCTGCTCGTGGGCTGGCACCCCCAGGATCCAAAGCTCATCCTTCAAGTCAGCCATGCCAGTTCCCACTGCCCCCTCCTGCTCGGGCCTGGGTTTGTGCACAGATGGTTTCAGTCTGGGAAAGGAAACAGCTCCCTTCTATCCCACCATATGGTGAAGCAAAGAAAGCAAAGCAGCATTAACTCCCCAGCTCATGCCTTCATATTTATCTGCAAAGACAAAGTAAACACACTGAGTTTCTTCTCTTCCTGAATGATTTAACACTTGCAAAGTAAATATACATATGCAAATGCCAGAGCTTGGGAATAATTAGCTCTATGCAACAACCATGCGGTGGCGGGTTCAATACTCTAAAAGGGAACATTTCCAAGAGGTAAACATTGTACCTCAGCTTCCGATGGGAAGGTAACTCAAAGGTCTTCAGAAGGGACCTGCTTTCCTCATTTTGCTCATCATTCCTTTTTCTGTTCCTGAGGTCAGTCAGCACAGTTTTTTTTTCCTCCTGGGTTTTGTTTCATATCAATATGTGAAGGAACTGCAGTGCCCAACAGGTGAGAACAGAGCTCGCTCAGATACTGGTGGGCTCTACCTTGTCCACAGCATCTTCATGAGGTTAAGCTGCTCCACAGGAGCAGGCGCCCTAGCCATTTTGATTTACCCTTCCCCATGCTTATCATCTTAGAGCACATCTATTTCTCTTTAAGTCTTAGCTACTATGTCCTCCTCCTGATGTCATCTGCTAGTGTGAGAAAAATAACATTAATGAGAATTCACTTCTTCCATGAGTTCACCTATGAGAAGCTCTGGTGGAGCTGTAAGCACAGGGAAGGGGTCTGGGTAGTTGCCTTCACATGTGAGTGTCCCAATATTCTGGAGAGTGGGCACAGGGTGGGCTGGGCTTCCAGTTGAGCACGCGCTGGGAATCTGGATGGTGCAAGCTACTTTAGGACTGCTAGTTTGGGTTCTCTTGTCTCAATCTCATCCGCAAATCACGTCTTCATTCAGAAACCAGGAAACTGGGACCCAGATAAGGTCAGTGATTAGCTGTAGCCGAGCGGGGAGTCCTAAGCAACGTCTGTTGGTTCAAACTCTTTCTTTATCACTATCCTATGTGTCATATCTCCAGGGACACACAGAGGAGCCGATGCCGAGTGCCAGCTGGCGGATGGAGATGGTCACAGGAGAACAAGGATGCCAGATTGTCTCCACATTCAGGGGAGTAGAGACTCACATGGGAAGAGTGCTCCACGATGCAGAGGTAGTGTGCATTTGAATTGTGAGCTCCTCGGGAAGCAAGGAGTTGGGCAGTTAAACAGAACAGAGACACTTCCAGTGTGGTTGTGAATTGGGAATAAGCAGTACATTGAGGAACTAAGGGGATATGACTGTGTGCTACTGAATATAATCTGGAAGCTTTTCAGTGGCTCAAGGGGAGAAGTGGAAGGAAGGCAGAGGGGTTGGGGGTCGGGGTGGGTGCTATAAATTAGCACAAACAGGCCATCAGAAAGCTCAGAAGGGGGACTGAGGCCAGAACTGGTTGGCAAAGGTGAGAGGCCTTGAGCATTGGCTTAGAGGACTGCAGTGGGCAGGGCGTAGATGACATCACAGCAGATAGAGGTTGTGGGTACAGAGCGACAGTAGGAAGTCCAGGGAAATCGCAAGACCAGGGCTGGGAGTGAGGTAACACAAGGACAGGAACAGGAGTCTAGAAGGATATGGAAGCAACAATTCGGGTAGAGCCTGAGGACCTTGGCTTCAAACAAGCTAGAGTACTTAACATATAGAAAGTTGGGGTCATTAGGTGAAGCTGTTCAAGGCACATTTCAAAACCAAGTTTGGGAAAGATATCAGAGCTGAGATGAGGCTCAGGGTCTTATTCGGGTTCATATGGGAACAGTGGAAAGAAATGATGCAATCTTGGACACACCTCTGTATAGGGGTACAAAGAAAATCTAGGACAAGTTCAGAAAAAAATTTTTTAAGTCATGGAATAAAGAGCTTCATAGACAAGAAAAAGCTAAAGGAGTTCACCACCACCAAACCAGTATTACATGAAATGTTGAAGGGTATTCTTGAAGAAGAAGAAGAGGAGGAGGAGGAGGAGGAGGAGGAGGAGGAGGAGGAAGGAGGGATAAAAATATGAACAATAAAATGTCAAAATACATATCTATCAACAATTGAATCTAAAAATCAAAATAAATGAACAAGGCATCTAAAGAATAAATTATTGAATAAAATAGAAACTGAGGCATGGAAACATAGAACAGACTGAAGAATCTCAGCAGGAAGAAGAACAGGAAGGGGGTGGGTGGGAAGAGATTAATCAAAGAAATTTTGTGCATATATACACTACCTTTGGACATGGATAATAGGGTGGTGAAGGCCTGGGTTGGGGTGGGAACTAGGTAGAAGAGGGTAATGGGGGGGGCGGTAAAGAGGGACATCTGTAATATTCTCAACAACACAGATTTAAAAAATCATGGAATCAGAGTCTTATGAACATTAAAGATTTTTCAAATTAGCCTCTTAATAAATGTTTGAGTCCCTTCCCTGGTGTCTTGGACAGATGTTAAAATGAGCTAGGCCACTGTGCTCCAGGGAAGGGGTCCATGCTGCCACTGCGCCCACAGTGCCCCACTTTCACTTCCAGGGTTGATCTGCCTATCAAGCCTGTTGGGTCTCTCCCACCTCAACTTGTCTCCATGGGACCATTGCTTTGTTCTGCCTCCTTAGTCCAAATCTCATTTACTGATCAACAGTTCCTTCCCTCGTCTCCCCAACTTCAGTCTCTCAGCACTCTAAGTGACATCCACACTGCAGCAAGGGTGATGGATCTGAAGCACCCTCCACTGTGTTACACCTGTGCTTGGGAACTCTCAAAGGGACCTCCCGGCGAACGGGACCTCTCAGCGCAGTGCCAGCCTTCGCGTGCTGGTCCCACACTGTCTGTCTAGCCCTTCAGACCCCAAACCTCTCTCTGGGTGTCTTACATGTTTTACAGAAAACCCATCACTCCGTTCCTCCAAGGCCTCCAACACCTTCTGGAAACATTTACAAAGCATCCGAATATGTCCATGGAGATGCCATGTCTGTTTTTTTGCGTCTGCTTTCTGTTTTCCAGGTTGAATCCTCTCATTTTCTCAACCTCTCCTCAGATGACAAAATTTCCAAGTAATTGTCTGCGTGGGCCTTTCCTCTATAAAAGACCTGTGATTTCATACTGTCCTTTATTAAATGAGGCTTAGCACAGAACCTGGGAATTGTTTGACATCCTCCTCATACACCAGTGAGAACATGATGCTCATTATATGCGTTGCAAATGAATTTTCACAACTTGTATAGAAGTCTTTACAAGTCTTCCTAGTACATTTTATCTCCTCGGTTCCAACCGTTCGAAGTCCTTTACAATTTGGATTATTCTTCCCTCTAATACATTAGCTTTCCGACCCAGATTTGTGCAAATTCAAGATTGGCCTAGCCTGCCCTTATTCTGGCGACAGCCTGCAGCCCCTTATTAACCAGCCCTATCAACATGCCTATGGGGTTTGTCCAGGCCTCCAGGGACCCCTGTCATTTCCTAACTGCTCACATACCATCCTTTCGATAACCCAAACTAGTTTATTTCAATCTATAATTTCTAGAATTTACTGTCTTTGAAAATGGGTATGGATATAACTATTTTCTAACGACTGTAGTTTGACTCTTCAAAGATTATCCACAAAGGTTTTGGGTTATGTCTGTAAAATTTTTGCTCAGCACTCTAAAATATTAGGATTTTGGAGGTCTATGGACTGGACCTCATGACACCTTCCTTAATTCTTCCCAGTAGGGACAATAGTTCTCCCTTCGGTGGACGGTCCCAGCAGTGACTGGTGTCACAGCATCCTGCTTGTCACTTAGCAACTATATACGGTAATAGTTTGTTGTAAACATGGTTTGCATCCCCTACCAGCAAGGGGTTGGAAATGTTATTTAATTTAAATCAATTTAAATGATCAGGGGCTCGGATTATTCTTTCAATCCTTCTTTCTCTCCTCTCTCTTCTGTGACTCTGGGTCTACATCTTTTGGCTTAACCAACATTAAGCAGAGCAGGCGATGCTGCCTGTCAGCTGTTGACAGAAGAACATCATTGCAAGCCTCTTCTTGCCCAACACACTAAACAGCCTTTGATGTTGCCGGTCACATTTCCCCACTAATTTTAGCTCAATCTGAGCTTTAGACTTTGTGACAACTTTCTCCAACTGCTTCCTACTTCTCCATGTCTGTTCTTGGCTCTATGCTCCCCACTTAATCTTTGGGTTAGGAAATGATGCCGAAATACCACCAGGAAAGTCTAGTTATACTAAAACGTGGAAGAAGGAATTTTAAAAAATACCACTTGCTCACTCTCTGAATACACAAGGAGGACTGGGAAATGGTGAGTGAAGTGAATTTGGTGATCAGAAGGTGACTGGTCCTCTGCCTGCAGGAGCACAGTTTCATGTGGGGGGTGTGGGTAGAAGTGACAGGTGAGGAGTTGGGAGTCATAGAGGGGCAGGGTAGTTGAGTATAGAATACTTTCCAAGAATTCAAGGGGGGAAAAGGTAGAGAGAAGGACAGTAAGTTGAAGATATTCAAACTAGAAGGGATACTTTTTTTTAAATATAGGGGAAGCCTGAAGGGTAGTGAAAATGGAAATAAAAAAAGAAACCAAATATTTTTGATGGGAAAAATAAAATGATAAAGTAGCTATGGATGCTCTGTTCATACATCTGATTTTGTTTCATTGATAAACCTTTTTAAGCTAACTTAATATTGATGAAACAGACTATTTCTTTTTTGAACATCCCAAAGTCTGAGAAAGTTTCACAGAAAGAAATCTGGAATAGGAGACAGTGAGTTGGGCTCCCCAAGTTCCATCATTATCCTATCCTATGTAATAAAGAGGTAATATGCAAATTGACCATCACTCCAACACATAAGATGGCTGCTCCCTTGTGTCAAAGATGGCCACCCCCATGTGGTCACAAGATGGCCACCACAACATGGCCAGCAGGGGAGGGCAGTTGTGGGTGATCAGGCCAGCAGGGGAGGGCAGTTGGGAGGTACTAGGCCTGCAAGGGAGGGCAGTTGGGGCAATCAGGCCTGCAGAGGGTAATTAGGGGTGACCAGGCCTTCAGGAGAGGGCAGTTGGGGGGTGACCAGGCCTGCAGGGGCAGGCAGTTAGGGGGGACCAGACCTGCAGGGGAGGGCAGGCTGGCAGAGGGGCAGTTAGACGTTGATCAGGCTGGCAGGGGAGTGGTTAGGCGGTGATCTGGCTGGCAGGCAGAAGCAGTTAGGGGCAATCAGGCAGGCAGGCGAGCGATTGGGAGCCAGCAGTCCCAGATTGGAAAGGGTACAGGATGGGCTGAGGGACACCCCCACCCCCCTGCATAAATTTTGTGCATCGGGCCTCTAGTTGATAATATAATTCTGGACCAGTTCCCTTCCATTTTCATGTCAGCAAAATAGGGCACAATGATGTCAGGCTTATACACGACCTATTTGCACAGTGATTAAGAGGTGGAAACAAGATAGTGACCAGCACAGTGCTACGGAAGAGGAAGGAGATAGGGGCACTCTGCTGATTAACACACGGTTCAATGAGTTCCTTGGAAGAGGCATCCCTAGCTGGGTCAGGAGCATCACAGCGTGGCTCCCTCCATCCCCGTGTACCTTTTATGGACCACAGACCGTCGCTCCCACCGTGGGTCTGCACATGGTGTGAATGTCCCTACCAGCATGGCGACACAGGGCACACTGCAGCAGGGAGAGGGCGCAGGGGTGCTCAGGCACTGCGCTGTGCCAGCATTGAGAGTCTGAGCTGCCTCCGATCTCACATGCTCACATATGTCTTTAAAAAAGAGAACTCTCAGTCACAGCTTCATGATAACACTGTCCTTTCTGAAGTGCTAGCTAAGGAACATGGGCTATACCTCAAGTGGACAGTCACCTATATATACCCTGAAAAACAAAAGGCCAACCGGGGGGATGGGGCAGGGGGGGCAGACCTTACCCTGTACTTTAGCATCTATCAATCACTCTTATTTGCAAGCTTCCTCGCAGCAATCCCTGCTTTTCTGTGGCATTGAGATGGGTGTCATATTTCATAGGGGCTATATGCCTGCATTTAAGTTTTGAAAATATCACGAAAGGGCATCCAATCATCAGCATGTTCAAATGAAAAGGGATTCAAAAACACAAAATAAATACCCGAAGAAGACGACATAGATACCTGCCGCCTGAGAACACAAACACGGACAGAACAGACACCAGGCAGGACAGACCTCCGTGGCTGACACCAGCTCTCTCCCTTCCAACAGGGCACTCCCTGGTCCTCACTCACTGGTCCTTAACCCTGTTGTTACCCACTGTTCCTTCGCCTCCACTCTCTAATACAGAACCCTGTTACTTAGCTCTGCCTAACAAGTTTGGAGATTTGCAAAGATGGTTTTATTAAGAAATTAAGCAAAGAAAGAAAGAACAGGAGGAAGGAAGGGAGAAAGGGAGGAAGGAAGGAAGGATGGAAGGGAGGGAAAGAAGAAGGAAGAAACAGAAAACCAAGAGTTTCAGAGAACATGGCTCTGAGTCCATCGAAACCACTTTGGACATTTGTTGGCTTGGCGATGAAGTCTCCGGGGGGCACTCCCAATTTCTTCACCCACGAATACAGAGCAAAGGTAGCTTTAGAGTTGTGAGTGTGTGGAACCCAGGGTTTATTCTTGCATTATTATTTATTAATTGCTGTATTATTTTCCACATGAACAACTGTACACCAACTTTTGCCCAGGCCTGTGTTGTGTCTCCCACGCACGGCGCTCCTCAGACCGGTGTCCTCCATCCTCATCAACTCAAAGTCCACCTCAGGTCTGTGGGTCCTTGCGCTCATGGGTGCACACTCCTCTCCCTTCAGATTCATCAAGTTCAGGCCATCAAAGATGCGGAGAGCTTTCACCTCAGTTGCAGAGCAGATAACTGACATCTCAGAACTCAGAAAACGCTGGGGACGCCTCATGGACCAGCCTTACACTGTGCCCGTGCGGAACCATGGGACTGGATGCTATCTGGGAATGGCCTTCTGGACTGACCGGCTTTATAACATGAGGCCATTTCAAAACAAGTTTAATAAGGGGAAGAAGGGCATTTGCCACAGAGGCACGGTCACATTTTGTATCACCCACTGACCTTTCTTGTAGCTTATCTGAAGTCTTGGAAGTAGCTTTATGGCTTGGCACGTGCTGGCTGTGCCAACATAACTCAGCACCCTCTCAGGTAAACTCCTTCAAGGAGGCAGCTTTTAGTGATCCCAGAGTTGATTACTTGGTATGGGAATCACTTTTTTATAAGGTTCGGGCTGCTGGGATCCGTGGCCCAGCCAGTGACTCATCCTATAACCTTGCACTTCAAAGGGTTTAGAAGTGGGAAAATCAGGGCATCATGAAAAGCAAACTGTAGCTTCTGAACTCCTGGATAAGGTTAGCGATGTAGAAAATGTAGCACTTACAGACAATTTAGACATTAGGAGGCCGCTATGCTCTAAAATTAGTAAAGTGTTCAGGAAGAGAGAATATAGGTTGGCTAAATTGCTTGAGTCCCATTTTCTTTCTTCTCTCTCTTTTTCTTTCCCCCCTCTCTTCCTTCATTTTTTTCCTTCCTTAAAAAAAACATATTATCATATTCACCTAACTAGGTTGCTTGTCTATATTGTAAAACATACCCTGCTTGTAAACATTTAGTCATATCTAGCAATCAAAGTCAACAGTATGAAGTTGGCCTCGTGTAGTAACTTTAATAGTGTCCATTAGGAACCCTTACAATATTTGTCTGTAATACAAACTTTCTCATTTCCATTTTTGATCCTGATTGGTGACTGCTCAGACATATTAGAAACGACCGTATTTTGGACAATAAAAAATATTGTATGCAGCAACTCTTTTCATAGACGCTGCAAATATGTTTGAACTCATTCTAACCCAGGCACAGAATCTGTGTCTTATGTGGGTCAGGTTGTAATTGGGCAATTCTGCTAGTGAACCCTGTTTAATACAGAGGCACCTAGGATATTAAACTCTGTGCCTGCAATTTCCCTCCCTGTTGTTAATTAACATTTCAGGGGCCCTGTAGGGCTAACAGACAAAGGTCTTTCTGGGGCAAGGCCTGGCCTTTCAGAGAGTCCTAGTCACTCTCTCCTATGTGGGACACTCCTCGCAGTCACAGGACCATGACCCTGTCCCTCACTGGCCTTGGTTCACGGCCGTAAGTGTCCACGGTGATAGTTCTGGGACAGAGTCTTCATAATCTTTTCTCTCTGGGACCTAGTCAAACTCGGGGGATAAGTAGACACAGTTAAGAAGATTTTCCTATGGGGCTTAAGAAGTGTTGCATCTGACACATGGTAGATAATAATGATTTGTTGAATTGAATGTGTTTCAGTACATACACATTAAAACTCGCCCTCGGGAAGCGGATAGAACTGGGTCTGGCACTTGGCATTCTTGCTGCCCTCCTCTCAGAGCCCTGAGGTGGAGGCTTTGTTAACCCGTAGAAAAGGCAAGTCTGCAGAGAGATGCCTTTGTCCCGGGCAAGCGGCTGCTGCTCGGCATCCCTCAGGAACACATCCTCTCCGCCACGGCAATCATTTTCTTCCTCCTGAAACCCTAGTGCAGTCTCAATTGTTTCTCCAACACAAAGGAAACAACTGTTTCTGGGGAGTGAAAGCCCACACTCGCTGAATGCATTGCTTTCCTCACCAAGACCCTCTATAAACCGCCGTGACCAGAACCAGAGGTGCCTGCAGTACAAAGGTCAGTTCCAGCAGGTTTTTCTGGACAGAGCCCTTGTGAAGCAGTAACTAACTTACAGGAACGTTGAAGAATGAAGGTAAAGGGGGCAGGCCCCCCCCCCCAATCATTCTAACCCAAGTGTCTCAGCAAGAGCCAGCAACAGCTCTACTGTCTTTCCTTGCTCTCGGCAAGGCAAGTGAGGCTGGGCGCTGAAGTCAGAAGTAGAATCTGTATATACAAAAGCCTAACATGCTAATTGTCCCTCTGACCCTTGGACTGTTAGGCCAGCCGCTATGACATGCACTGACCACTGGGGGCAGACGCTCTGACCGATAGGTTAGCTTGCTGCTGGGGTCCGTCTGATCAGGACTGGGCAAGATGGGCTAGACATGCCCTGGAGCCCTTCCGTGGTCCCTCCCTGGCCCCAATCGTGCACCAGTGGGGTCCCTCAGCCTGGCCTGCACCCTCTCGCAATCCAGGATCCCTCGGGATTTCAGAGAGCCGGTTTCAGCCCGATCCTCGCAGTCCAGGCCCAGGGACCCCATTGGTGCATGAATCAATGTACTGGGCTTCTAGTAAGAACATAAAACAGTAGCTAGGAAGGAAGGAGGAAGTGGGAGTCCAGGGGAGAGAAGCAAAGGTGAATTTGGCAGATGGCTGTAGTGTTGGGAAGGATTACCTTGACTTTAACCCATTTGCTTCCAGACCCTTACTGTGTGCATAAAAAAATGAAATGTGGGCAATTCATAGTCTTCTAAATGCAACCAGGCTGCCTACATGCCACAAGGACAGACCCTTCTTGGTCTGTCTGCTGTTGGATCCTCCATAATAATGTCCCTAACAGTCCAGGAGACTGTTTTCTGTGAAAGAGGGTTTGCCACACATCTCTGGGCTTTCGGTGGCGAACACTGGAAAGAAAACCCAGCCCCGCTCAGCTGATGCTGCATTTCTCAGCATTTCAGGCAATGACAGATTTCCGTGGTGCTGCATTGCGGAGCTCCCAGCTGACCTCTCCGTTTCTCCCCATTAATCACTCCTTGTCTTGTGCTTACATAGAACCTGGAGCCCCATTTTAGCATTTGTGACATTTTTGGTTCTATCCCCGGCGGATGCTGTGCGTCTCCCACCTGCACTAAACCCACGGTTCCCGGGATCTTTCTTTCCACGTCTGCACATCAAACAACTGGGGCAGGGGTAGGGCCTGTGACATCACCAGGTCGGGGGCTAATGCATGACAGAGCCTGTTTCAATGAGCTTGGGGTGCATCAGAAGCTTCGGGCCGCAGAAGATTTAAACGGAAGGACAGACGGAGTGCAGGGCTCTTCCAATATTGTGACTATTGGCAAAGTGGAGACAAATTGGTAGCAAAATGTGTTAGAGTCACATAGAGGGGAGGCGGTGGGACGCAAAGACAGGCGGAAATGTCACCGTGTCCTGCTGCTCGAACTGGATGGTGGTGATTTAAGCTTTTGCAGAGGAGTCGATGTTTTGCACACGAATCCTCAAGGTTCGGGATATCACAGATGTGGTTTCTTGAGGGGGGGGCCGGGGAGCGTAATCCCAGATTTGTTCCTCAAACGCCACTTTGAAGAATACACAGAGCCCTGCACGAGGGATCCCCACTGCATTGGCCACACATGCGAACAACTCGGAGATGCGTTTCACCGACAGGCGGCCCCTTGAACACGCTGACAGTGAAAAGCGGAGGTCTGGGCCGCACTTGTCCAGCACAGGTTTTGTGTCTTAAAAAACTCCCTGTCCTCACACCGCAGAGCAAAGGCAAGTGTGGGCTGTCTGCCAGGCCTGGACGCAGCCTCGGCCCAGCGTTCAGCAGAGCCGGGCGTTAAACAGCGGGACCGGCCAGCCATGTGCTCACCCGGCCTGGGTGCCTTTTCTCCAGGATTTTCCCTTAGTTAGAGAGAAACTCTTACTCTGCGCTTCAGCTCCAATTTCTGATTCGGAAAGGTGTTTGTTTTCTGACTTGTCATGCTCTACCTGTACCATCAGCCTTCAGTTTCCACTCCCTGCTGCTAACACAGTTCCCATCATGCCCAGCCAGTTGAGCACCGACCTAGGAACCAGGAGGTCACAGTTCAATTCCCAGTTAGGGCACAGGTCCGGGTTGTGGACTCCATCCCTGGTGGGGGCTGTGCGGGAGGCAGCCGATCCATGATTCTCTCTCATCATTGATGTTTCTATCTCTCTGTCCCTCTTCCTTCCTCTTTGAAATCAATACAAATATATTTTTAAAGATGGTTCTCATTTCCAGAACACGTCTGACAGGTCTTCTCAGAGGAAGCCTAGTTGGTGCATCACTGGCCTTACTGAAAATGAACGGGACTGGGGTTGAAAACTCCTGAGACAAGCACTGTCTTTGCCTACCCACATCTGGGATTTAGGAGACTGACTGTCACTCCATGTCTGAGCGACTGGGCAGTAAGGTTGTGTGACTCTTCCCCGAAGGCTCTGCAGCCTTGCTGTAGGGCCATCACAGGGTCGGCAGGAGGGACCTGGCTCAGGGGGACCAGTCGCGTGTGGGCACGTGACGGCGGGCATGGGTGGCGGCCCAGCCCTGACTCACCTCTCAGCCGCTTCAGCCTCTGCTCCCGCCTCCGTCTCCGCACCACCAGCAGGAGCACGAACAGCAGCAGGACCCCCACCAGGATGCAGGAGATGGTCACCAGCATCTTGAGCCCCTGGTTGGTCGTCAGCCCTTCTTCGCTTTGGACAACGGACTTAATGAGTGGAGGGATGGTACCTGAAAGCAGGGCCGTGATGTTAGATGGCAGCTAATGAGGACGCATGGCGGAGTTTTAGGGATGAGGGTTACAGCAACCGCGCCATGTGACCGAGGTGTCAGTGGTGATGGGGGGGGGGAGGGGAGTCTTTATCTAGGTTCCTGCTGACTGATCTACTCGCTCACTCCCTTCCTTCCGCCCGACCTGTGACTTAGTCTGCAGCACATCAGCTCGGGATTGGCACCGAGGGCAAAGCGCATTGTTTTGAACGCGACTTCATTTTGCAACGTCCTACTGGGTGCGGATAGTAGCGCAATGTCCAGGCGAGATGCTTAAAAAAGCCACATGCACTTACTTGGCCTGAAGCGACACCCCTAGCACCATGGAGAGAGGCGGTTTGAAAAAAAACGGCACATCAAAGAAGGAACAATAGTCCTGGCAGGCGGACAGAAGCCATCGGCAGGGAGGCCGCACCAGACACCCCCGACTTAAAGCTGCAAACTCCCCTTCCCTTGGGTCATTCACTTGCTTTTTATCACAGATGCAAGACCAAGTGTACATTAGAAGCTCTCATTTTAGGTACAAGAGCTACAGACAGCTTTTCAGAGGGGAGCCACCCAGGTCCCCAACGCAAGCTGCTTCTGGACCAGACACTTACACAGCGCCAGGACATTCCGGTTATTTAGAATTATAAGGAAACACCGTGAGCTGCTTTCTATGACGAGGCTAAACACAACGGTGTAGAGATGCAAACACAGGCATCCTCCTTTATGTAGCACCCTCCATCCACTGGATTCTCCATGCCAAACAAGGGCCGGGAAGCCCATGATTTAGAGAAAAGTGCAGTAATACACTTTCCCCTTGAACGCACATGACCGTTATCTTGCACTTAGCAAGCGGGGCAGGGACGACAGAACCCAGTTCTCCATGTGATCAGGATGCATGTCCTTCCAACATGGCAGTGCTTGGGGCTGGAAACCCAAGTCTGCAAATGCTCAGGGCCCAGCTAAGAGGCACAGAAGGGATGCGGGTGAGGATGGGTCTGCAAAGCCAAGGCAAACACATGAGAGAGCAGAGACGTTTGGCGAAGGAGATGGCAGAGGAGAGAGGCAATAAAGAAATGGAAGAATCTGACATCAGACAGGCGCAGATGTGAGGCTGATTGTTAAGGTCATTTTTCCCAAAGTGAAGAAAATTCTTCAGGTAGATGTGACCAAAGACGTATGAAAGCTCCACGTCTACAAAACTGGTTCAGAGAACCCCGTCATTTTGTGCAAGGAAAACAGAAAAATGTGCTCGTATTTCTTAGCGTAATAAAATCATTTCCGATCCCAGGAAATGAAACACAGGACTTTCTCATGATTATAATCTAAGATCCTGGGTAAAGTGAGAGCGTGGCATTTTTTACATTTAGAAGACACACTTTTAAAGTCTGCAGAGCCTGTTCCAGTGAGAACCAGTTTCTCATTCTGCGTGTGAGCCGCTTCCAACACATCACCGACCTGGGCACTGACGGCTCTGGCGTCTGCACGGATTACAGAGACACTGCCTGTCGCTGTGATTATCGGAAGTCAATTACTGAAAGTCAATAATCAGAAGTGAGAAATCTACTTGCTATCTACATGGGTCCCTGCTAGCCAAGGACTTAGGACAGCAGTTCTCAACCTGTCGGTCACAACCCCTTTGGGGGTCGAACGACCCTTTCACAGGGGTCACCTAAGACCATCCTGCATATCAGATATTTACATTACGATTCATAACAGGAGCAACATTACAGTTATGAAGTAGCAACGAAAATAATTTTATGGTTGGGTCCCAACATGAGGAACTGTATTTAAAGGGCCAGAAGGTTGAGGACCACTGCCTTAGAGGCAGCCTCAAACACTGAGGAAAGTGTTCGTAAGTGTCCAAGTCACTTACTGTGAAACCAAAGAAGTAAACTGTGATGGACAGGAAGCATGTGGGAAGTGCCATTTTTCCCCTGTGATGGGGACAGCTTTGAATGATGTCGCGTGTAACCTAGGGCTGGAAAGCTAGAAGAACATCAGCCCAGGAGGATAATGGTCATTGTCCAGGAGCTGGGCAGGCAGTCCCAGGGCTGTGAGGTCACGTACCTGGCAGAGGTAGGCCCAGGCTGGCGCGGCCAATGCCAGACAGCTGCCACCCGAGGTCCTTCCTATATCCATGGGCCCCAGGCCTGGAATGCTGGAGATGTAACCATAGGCCATCACCCGGGACCACCCGCCCTGTGGTAAGTCAAGTATTGGGGTGCTTACTCAGGCTCAGACTTTCTAGGCTAAGTCACCCACCACTGTGGTCTGCTCCGATCCGTGAAGACTGGACAGAAGGCACCGAGGAGCTAAGCCAAACATTCTGATACATTGCAGCTGGTTTTGTCTTGTGATTAAAGCCCTAATTCAGCCACACAGCTCCCTGAGGGGCATCCCTGCCAGGTTCCCGGGAGCAGCGTCAACGTACTGCTACTGGGGCTTTCTACAGCTGCCCAGACACAGGCCCTCAACGCTGCCACCTTCCAGCTTCACTGGGTTGGGCTCTTGTTCCAATACCAATAACTGCCCCTCGAATAGGAGTTGCAGAAATCAAGGCTAACAATACATCACCTGCTTTGGTCAACTAAGTGTCACAAGATACCTCAACTGACTTTCAAAAAGCTCATGCAAACTTCTTATGTGTGTGTGTGTTTGTATATGTATGTGTGTGTATGTGCATGCATGCACATGTACTAGCATCCTGTGACATAATTCTGTTCCCATCAGTGCCTCTATTTCTGCTCAGTGACTAACACAAGCTTGTTTATCATGAAAGACTGGTTTTGCACATGCAGTTTAAGGGCTTAATGAGAGCACAACAGAAAGTTGTATGTGGATTGGGATGGGGCGTGGAAGGGGAGGGAGACGAGACAACAAAAGCAATGTTAGCGCATAGACTTAGACAAGGTACAGAACCATGTGGAAGAGTCCTTCAACCCGAGAGCATCCTCCTACACCGACTCCCCAGCAACGGTCCCCTTGGCCCTCGTCCCTTCTTTCTGGATGACAGCCCTGGTCATGTGGGTACAATGAACTAGGGAGCCCTGGAGGGAGGGGCATCGAAGGCTAATGGAGTCTGTGGGCAGGGGTCACTCTGTGCCAAGGATGAATGTCAGATGGGAAAGAGGCAGTGAGCACGTGCACATGTCCCGAGACACAGACAAGGGGGCCGCAGAGCCAGCTTACTGCCGTCGTAGTTGAGCGTGGCGAAGTTGGCCTGCTTCTCCGCACAGCCTGCGCTGTTGCACACCCTCATCTGCAGCTCGTACCATGTGGCTTCCTGCAGGTCGTACAAAATGTAGGACTTGGAGAGAGAGGTCCGCTGAGCTGTGGTCCAGACCGTGGTCCCGAAGGGTCTGTACTCGAGTGTGAAGGAGGTGATGGGGCAGCCGCCGTCATTCCAGCCGATGAGGTTCAGTCTCACGCGCGTGGTGTTGATGCTGGCAAAGAGCTCTTGCTCCTTCGAGAACTGGGGTTCTGCGGGAGGAGGCGCAACGGGATCAGCACAAATGGGACAGTGAATGAGAGCCGCCAAAGGTGGCATGTCCCCCTCAGGCTCCTTTCTCCACCTGGGCAGGGGGCCAGGACAAGTAGGGCTTGAGGTCACTCCCAACTGGTCCACCACGGATAGGGTCCTCATGGCCCAGTCTCCTTCTATAATGACCGAGGTGTGAGAGGGAGCACTGGGTGGGTAAAGGTCATTTTCCTGTATCTTCTGGTTCCCTGAAGAACAATGCTATTTTCACATATGCGTGTCCTTGGGTCGCTCTCAAGGACCTTCTGCAGTGGGCACACCTGTCTCCGGGGGTGACCTGACTCCAGAGAAGACAGGGTTGGATTTGGGAAATACCAACAGGGATCCCTCACTATTCAAATGCTTCATGCTGGAGCCCAGAAACCTCATGGCATTTTTTGCATAAATCAATCCTTCATCATTTGAACCCTCATCAGGTTATCTGAAACTCAGGTGCCCGAGAACATCTCTACCTTCTCAATTCTCGCTCCCCTGCCATCTAGCTCACCACACTGGTTCAAATCCAGATGCCAGGGGAACCTGCAAAGACACCCTCTTTACATCCTCACTTACCCTCACCTACAGCTATGGCCCTCCCTCTTCCTGGGGTCCCAGGGCTGCAAATTTCACTGTAAGATGCAATTTCCCTTGGGGTTCATCTCCTTGAAGGTCCATGTTTCAGATTAAAACACCCCCACCTCACATTAAAAGTTAACAATCTATCTCAGTCACTTCCCACCTGAAGAGCAGAGTCTTTGAGGAGACATGAAAGTTACAGGCAGAGGGGGTCTGGGGTGAGAAAGGGAGAAGGTCACACTAGAAGGTCAAAGGGTAAATGTCATATTTCACAGACACTTTATGTTGGCATAAAAGCCCTTGATTTTCAAATGACACTTCTTTTAGCTGCAAATGAGATATTGAAAAAAAAATAAAAGAACCAGAATATTCCATAGGGACGAGCCATCTCTCTCATTACTCTGTAACCCAGTCAAACCCATGTTGGGAATAAGAGAGTTTAAACACACAAACAAACATGCAAATATATGATGCATTTGTGATTCTAATGTCCCCTTCCATTTGGAATACAAAGTAACTCCAGAAATAAGAAGGCATACATACCTTTCCCTAGTGTTTTCGCTTCTATGATTTCACTTATGCGTCCGGGGCCCACTCCATTTTGCGCGGTGAGCGTGAACTTGTACCATGTACCGCATTTCAGGTTTTCCAGGCGATAAGAACGTTCACTTGGGCTGATGGGAAAACTTCCCCACTGCTCACTGTTATCCTCCGAGTATTGCAATATGTAGCCTTCAGAAGACAAGAAATGCATTCAAAAGAGTGTTATTTGTTTCTACCAAGAGTTGGCTTTTGTTTGCATTTTTTAAAAAAATGTATTATTTTTTTAAAAATATTTTTATTGATTTCGGAGAGGAAGGAAGAGGGAGAGAGAGAGAAACATCAATGATGAGAGAAAATCATTGATCAGTCACCTCCTCCACGCCCCCTACTAGGGATTGAGCCCACAACCTAGGCATGTGCCCTTGACTAGAACTGAACTCAAGACCCTTCAGTCTACAGGCCAGTGCTCTATCCACTGAGCCAAACTGGCTAGTGCTGACGTTTGCACTTTGACAGGAGTTTTCCGGACACTCACATCTTAGGAGAACACTGGATTTCTTCTGGTCCCAGGAAAGTTAACCCAGGCCTGAGAAGTGCATGGTGACGTAATGATTAGTGAGGGGTTTAGGCCACACCGGCATCACTATGTTGGCATTGTTGGGTGGTGCGGTGAGAACAAAACCACTTTCTGTCTGTTGTTGCTAAGAGACCAAAGCTCTAGAAAAGGGATATATTATCAGTGGTCGTGGGGATCCCCTCTACCACCCTCTGCTCATTCACAGCCATGCAGCCCTCCCAGCATTGCAATGAGAACCTGGCTCCTCCTTGGTTTGAAAAACCCCTCTAATACGTCACATGTACTTTATGCACCTTTACTTCTGCTGCTAGTAACAACAACTGTCCATTCTCTGAGCTCTCACTCTTTGCCAAGCACCGTCCTCAGCCAGTTACTGACATTACCTTGTGTACCCTCATGTAATCACTATGAAGTAGTGATTATTTCCTCTAAGGTCCAGAGGAACACTCTGAGGTCCACAGAGGTTAGCTTCATCTCTAAGCCCTTCTGCTCTGACACTCTCCCTGAACTCCCTCTCCCTGTACTCCTTCTCCCTGCTCTGCCACCTTCAGGACCAACATTTCATTTTCTTCCCTTTCTTTCATTTCATTTTAGCTGAGAGCAGTAGGGCCCCTTGAACTCTTCCCTCACTGCTCCACTTTCCCCCACAAAAATGCTCTCTAACCAGCCTAGAACCTCTGGTAGATCGTGTCACTAAGGAGGCTGTTCTCACTCATCTTCTGACTTCCTGATGCACCTATCCCACCAGTCACCACTTCTGGTCACCTGTGATCCGCTTTTCTTCCCAGCTGTCGTCCAGAGTCACTTGAGGAAGTCCTTGCACTGTGATAACTGTGACCACTACAATTTATGCTGTTCAGCTGCAGCTGGGGCCACCCTCCCACTTGGCAATGACTTTTTTCATCTATTAATGACTCTCTGTGCATTCACACGGCAGCTGTTACAAATCTTACCCACACTCCTCAAACCCACAAATGATCCTCACCCCTAATCATCCAACTATTTTTAAATAATAATCTCACCTCTGTCTTTCCTAAAAAAAGGGACGATCCTCCCCTTCAGCCAGAGGAGTGCTAATAAATGCTAAACAACTGGCTCTTGAGGCAACAACAACAAAAAAGAGTCCTGTTTGGTAGCAGTTCTCATTTGTGTAGCGTGTAAACACCCCAGCCCGGCTGCAGCCTGAGTGCAAGGCTGGGAGGGGATGTGGCAACCAGCTCGTGTGCTGGAAGGAGTGGGGAGCAGGGGTTTCAGCACCCGCTGACATCACCCTAAATGCCCCTGTATTTCCAGTTGACTTCTCACCCTTCCTCCTTTCTCAGAGAGAGAACATCCTCTGCCTTTGGGAATCTGAGCCTTCCCTCCTCTCCCACCCGCCTGAGGTCCTCTTTGGTCAGTCACTCAGCTCTCACTCTGAGCATCTGAAGCCTGTTCAGCTGGAATGTCTCCCTTACCTTGGTCTACAACTTGCTCCGAATGATGCTTTCCCGACTCCTCTAACCTGGAATTATCACACTATCTCATTCCATCATTAGAAACCTCCTTTATTCCATTCTACTATGAACTCATTGCAAAAGCTCCGGATAAATCAACCATTTTCTAGCTAAACTCTAAGTTCTCCAATGTTTATTACTGTACAAGAACAGTAACTGTGGTTACTTGAATGAATGATTGAATACATGAACGAATGAATGCTATAGTGTTGACAACACGGGGAAGAAATGGTATGTAGAATCTCAGCGGGGGAGGTTAGCACATTGTTTTGCTTTCTATTCTGCACTTGTTACTCTTTCACTGAGACAGGAGACACAACGATGATTTTGTGAATGGGATTCTGTGGGTGAACGATGCATTTCAGCAAATACCATAACAGCAGATGTGGCTTCTTGTGGAGGTAATGGGAGAATGAAGCATAGGGTGTATTTTTGGGAGGAATAGACATAAGATTGTTGGATGAAGATGTGCCACTTTACAGCCTGTGGATAATGACAATTAATCAATGATTATGGACAACCTATTCCTTTTTACCTCTGATAGAGCTGCCCCCATTGTCCCCAGGGAGCCAGGAGAGGGTGATGGAAGAAGATGTGGTTCTGGACACTGTAAGCCGAGGCTGATCTGGGGGCACTAGACAGGAAACAGTTGTTAGAAAACAAGAATTAGTTTCTCACATCTTTAATCTTCCTGAACAATCATTTACCAAGTCATGTCTATCAGCCATTCATTCAAGAAGTGTTCAAGGTTGCCAAAATATGCAATTCACTTCTGTCAAGATGTCTATTTAGTTGATATCCTGGGCTAAAGAGATAGAGCAGAGTGAATCTATTATTTAAAGGAAATTCAGACATTTCTACTTGGATTTACATCTAACTCATTCCCTCACCGATTCCTTGAATTTCTGAGTTGCTCATCACTAATTGAAATCTTCTTTAAAGTTACTAAGGATACATGCAGTATTTTACCCTGAATTTCAACCATGATTCAAGTGAGAAAGATAAGTGGCATCCACTTAGCTGTTCTCTTCTCAGTGATGTGAAAGAGGGAGGACAAGAACGGCTTGTGGGGAAAGAACTACAAAATTTTCCACTTTTTGTAGCTACTCCCCCACACAACACACACACACACACACACACACACACACATACACACACACACACACACTGAGCTCCGAAAATCCAAGGTGTGCCATTGAGTGGCAGCACCTGAATTTCAATGCTCATAACAAGGTTTGCAGTCTACATACTTCTAACCAATGGGCTTTGATATTATTTTGGATTAGCTCTGAGGATAAAAACACCAGAGAAATTCAGAATCAGGTTATCCAAATTATAGTGACAGCTTCCTATAAAATGTCCTTCTCTTTACTTCTGAGGGCAGCCGGATATGTGAACCCAAAGGCATGAAAAATAGACCCATCTCTTTCAAGTCATAATATAGTGTCTATCTTCTAAAATGTTTTGGAGTTCTCCTGACTTCAAGTTAAAATGTCAGACCAATTTCGCATTAGTGTTTAAAATTATAGTTCTTCTTCCCTTCCCTTCTGCTGAGGACAACATCGATTTTATTTTTACTTGCCATGATTATTAATGTGACAATACTTAAATCCGAAGATTTCTTTACCAAAAAAAAAAATCAGGTGCATTCAAATAGGAACCCAGTCAATGGCCATTTGGGATTTTACACTTGATTTTAATTTACAATCTTACGTTTGTTGTGTACTTTTATGTATGCGAAGAAAAATTCCACATGTCCTACTAAATACACAATTAAATATTATAGCAATATAGAATCTAAGAATTGAATCTAAGAATTGATTTAATCAGCAGACATCAAGAGCCTCAGTTCAGACTTGTTTTTGTGTGTTTTCTGGGTTACACTTATACACATGTGGAGTGAACCATGCGACTCGTAGAAGTTACTGAGAAGGCTTTGTCAGCGATGCTCACATGAAGGAATATGAGACCAGTTCTCTACATGCAACAATGAAACCAATGTTATCTCGAATCGTGCATGCTTTCTATTTCCTTTGATATGTTTCATTATATTTTCCAGAACGAACGTACGTATTTTTTTGCAACATGAAAACAGCAAGGGGCTTTTTCTCAAGGCTGATTTTTCAATGCATTCCACTTGCTTCTGCCTCTAGGCATGCATACGACAAACATCGTTACAAAGAGTCCCGCCATCCTGTACCTTGTACTTGTAAGTTTAAAATGATCTCATCGGAGCCCCAGTTGTTATTGGCAATGCAGCTGTAGTAGCCGGAATCCTCCGCCTTCACCGTGCGGATAACGAAGCTCCCGTTGCTGAATACGCTCCTCCGCCCATCAATCGTCACCAGGCTGGGCGTCCCGTTACTGCCTCACAGGAAGAAAAAGGCACAGATTAAAGAAATTACAATCCAGATTAGCTGAGGTTGGGGAAGAGCATGAAGACTCTTTCTGAAGCAAGCAATGCGTCTGGATTCATAAGAACTAAACTATGATTCTATCATGAGAACCATCAGCCGAGTCGTGTTCTTTGTAAAAAATGCTTTGCTGACGTTGAGTCCCTGTCCAGGGCCTGGATTCAGGCTCCTCACACGTGTGCCTGCCTGTCGTGTCCTCCACCACATAGGCACCTGTGACTGCCTCTTTCTGGGGATTCCTTCTGTGGGGACAAGTGCCATTTGACCAAGTCGTACTACGAACAGCTGGATTTGGGGATCTCTTCTAGATGATCACTTAAAGTTACAGATGGCATGATTTTGACATTAAAATGGACAGTGGTGTGTCCGGGGGTGACAAGTTGCCGTAGCAGGAAGAGAGTTCCCTTGTCACCATTCCCAAGGCCACAGTGGTGATCGCCCACCCGTGTGGGGTCACCTCAGGGAGAATGCCATCTGACCCTGGGAGCTTACATCCTTCCTTTAGATGAACTGACTTTAAAGGAGATGAGAAAAGTGCTCAGTGGGCCAAGACCATTATTTCAATAGTTTATGTCTTTTGAGGGCTTTCATTGAAAACAGGTTCTCTTCCGAATCCATTGGATATCAAATCTGTATGCTCTCTCGTGAATTCTCAACACTTTAAGTCCTAATTTTTCCCTTTGAATAGAGATGAAACACTTTAAAAAGTTGCATGGACGCAATGCATCTCACCCACTTTCCCCCCATCTTCACTGCTATTATTTTAGCAATTACTTGTGGGAATGAAACCAGATTTTACATTAGCAAAGTCCTTATTTCTTACAGTCACTTCTCAGAGCATTTGAGTTAGGGTTAGTGGGTCCATTATCTCGGAAGGCGAAGAGATGAGTGCTAAGTCCTGCATACTCTTGGGCGCAGTCATCTCCGTTATATGAGAAATTTACATGAGAAGGTACGGAAAAGGTCCGCAGAGGATACTGGGTTGGTTAGACTATTTTCCTTATAATCCTTCTTTTATAAACTTAAAGGCTCTGAATTTAGGGAGGATTTACATAGTCAATCAGTTCCTTTTAGTGCTGGAGCCGAGGTCCCGCCCTCACCCCCTCCTCTCTATCTGGGAAGAGTGGGCCTAACTCAGTGTCTCTGGTGCGACATCTTAGAGCTCCGCTGAAGGCACACATTGGGTTACTGGTTACCTGTCTTTCATCCACTTCACCGCAGGCGCGGGGTCCCCCACAGCTTTGCAGGGCAAGGCGATGTCCTTCATCCACGGGGTCGTGACCGTGCCGCTGAAGGTCAGGATTCGCGCGGGAGCTGCACGCCAAACAGAGAAGCCGAATTAACAGAGGTCAAGATGACTTTTCCCACGCCAGCAGCACCCCAGCAAGGGGCCTGCACCCTGCCCGTGAGCATCCTGCCCACGCCATTTGCTGGCACCTGGGTTTGAAGACGGGATTTTCGCTGTGAGAACAGCCGAACAGCCCCACTATGGCATTTCCCCTTCTATTGGCTAAACATGAGGAGGCCACGTTAATTATTTGGGGCTTCATAAGCCCAGCAGCTCCATCCCAGCTGTGTTTTCTATGAGCCCAATTATTTTTCAAAACATTTTATTAAACAATTTATCTCAACACCCAAACTGCACATTAAAAGATACTTTCAATATCGGAGAGAACAGGCAATACAAAGCATAAAGCTTCAAGGGACAGGAAGAAGTAAAACTGGAGCAACTCCTATTGATCAATGTTCTGGCCCTTTCCTGACATTATTTCCACTTGATCCGCGGGACGGCCTTTAGGACAATGCGCATTTTCAGAGGGGCCTCCCCGAAGAACAACCCTTTGCTCAGGGCAGTGATGACAAGGCTCCAACAGTATGTCTGGCAGGGCCGCTAGCACAGGGCGCCGTTCCCAAGTGGCAGGAGGGCCCACAAGTAGAGAGGAAAACCAGGGGTGGACCTGAGGCAGCAGAGGCCTCCTTGTAGATGGGAGGGCAGCATAGACAGGTTCCTGAGCCATGAGACACAAAAGTTAAAAGAGGCACCAAAAACAAAGCTAGTGTCCAACCCTTGCTGTGCCCTGGGACACTGCTTTCTGGGACGCTCCCTCCAGAAGCTCAGCCTGGCCACATCTGGCCCGTGACAATCTTGCTCCAGCCTCCATGCTCTCTCTTTCTCTATCTATAAGGCTGGGAATGAAGGACGCCGGGGCTTCCAATCCTGCGATGGAAGAAGCCTGGATCCCTGAATCACCACATGGAACGAGCCACCCAGGAGAGCCACCTGTCCAGAAATACCTGCGCTGGGCTGACTGACTGCGTCGTTATGCTGAGCCTCTGAAACCCCCAGGCTGCTGATTCTACAGGCAGGCAACCCTGTATTCCTGGCATAGTGCCAACATGCAATAGGCACTCAAAATCATTGACCAAATTACCAAGTGGCCTTTCATCTCCCCAGAGAAGTCCTACTCTTCTGGAAGTGGCCAGTTGCCAGTTGTGACTCCTCTGAGCAAGTCACATCCTCCTGCATCAGCCAGGCCGGTTCTGGCTATGTCTGGAGATGTATCATTGGACGCACAAAATAGGGAAGAGGTAAGCTATTGCTACTCCTATGTCCATATTGCGGTTCCTTTTTTATCCCATAGAGCAGTCCTTATGCCCAGTGATAACCATTTTTTTCTAAATGTTAGCCCACCTGGAGAGCATGACCAAAGAGTATAACTGACAAAAAATCCACTAATTAATTTTCTTACCAACCATATGCTTATTTTCTATCTGCCTTCAGGATGCGACACCACTGTGTTCCTTCCCCTTGCGGCTTTATGCTGCTTCTTTCTCAGCTCTCACAGTTACGAGCACAAGAGCTCGTGGAGTTAACACTGGATCTTGGCAGCTTTATTGTCTCCTGCAGGCACCTCTAATCTTATTAGTAATAAATTGCCAATGTGGCATATTCACAAGTCAGGGGGCACCTCCTGCTGGCCTGGGGTTGTGATGTAAATACCTTTACTCACAGTGGTGATTTGGGGGGGACCCTAAGCCCCAGATAGCAGCAATGACCAGAGGAAAATAAGAATATTCTGTGCCTACACCTACGTGCCTTTGAGAACCAGTATAAGATCTCAGGGTAAAGATAAGCATATTCACTTACAGGAACTTTTTGTTTGGTGACTCCAACTTCCCACTGCTATGCAAGGTCTTTGTTTATAGCATTTTATCAATGGGACAAGAGCCCGCCATTTTCTTGTTTGTAAGGTTCCAAGTTCTATAGACCAAATAGAGAGCTTTCTGTTCAAGAAGTGTGATACCTGGTTTTGAGGCAAGTTGAACTTCCTTGGGTGGGTGCTCTGTGGTGATTTTCACTACACAAAAGGTGAGTGCGGCCCCCTTTTTCTAATTCTCCCAAAGGAACCCTGAGCTGTAGGCCACTCACCCTTAGCGCTGCGCTCACCTCTAGGAGGATTCTCTTCTGATTTCCCCAAAAGCCCAGAGCCAGCTAGCAGCAACACTATTTCCTGAGCTGAAATGTGGCAGCGTGTGATATTCTGGTTTATTTGAATTTTAGGGCATTGTAAGCTTTAGTCTAGATAGAAGAGAGACTTTAAAAACAGCCCAATCACAATGGCAAACGAGGTCCTTACTACGATGGCACACCTTTCGCTAATGGCTCTACCGTGATGATTTCACTGCTGTTGCCTCTGCCGGCTGAGGTCACGGCCACCACCCAGACACTGTACTGACGGTTCCGGCTCAGGTTCGGGATTCTGTAGGAAAATGAGTCAGGAGAGGCTTCGAACTCGCTGATCACCTGTGACAGGAGACACAAATGTTCCCACATTCAAGAAGGCAAAAGGCACAAATGAATCATCCCAAAAGAATGGCTATCCCCATGTTATCTATCATCAGGGTCAAAACCCTCCTCTAATCCTCCAAAGGCTGGGTCTGCTATGTACATGGCGATGTCTCCCTGTAGTCTACATTGCTCTATGAAGTAACTTTGACAGGCACGAAAGGGCAAATTAACCCTTAAATGATGAAAACAGACCATATATCTGTTTTTAGCTGAGATGGAGTAGCACAAACCAGATTTAGTTTTCTACCCGAAATCACCAAAAAACACGTTTCAAAGGCTTTGCACACCAGGAAATGAAGGCTAGTGATCTGTGGGCACACAAGGCGAGGCATCCGACCGCAGAGATTTTACATTTCTGTGTGAGCTTCCAGGTCGGAGCCCAGAGAAGGGAGCCCAGGGGGAGCCCGGCCGTTCCCCTGAGTTGAGGAGACAGAGCTAAGAGACAGGGAGGGAGCTGGACCCATGGGACAGAAGACTAGGGAGAGGGGAGCTGCACACAGGGAGAACTCTGGGGATCTGAAGAGGGTCCCTCAGATCCGCGCAGATCTATGCATGCGCGTGAGGAGCTATCGGAGCCAGGACAGAACCACCTGGAAGGACTGGGGGTCACAGCAGCCAGCATCCATCCAGGGCTGGGAACAGTGCCTGCCCCCACCAGCCAGACTGAAAACCCTAGAGACTGTCAGGCGCTGGACACAGTGCGTGAGGGCCTTACATCAGCGGCAGGGAGTAGTGAGCACGAGATGCAACGCCGCTTGGTGCTGCCTCACAAATACGAAAAGGCTCACGAGCCAGGAAAAGGACGTTCTTGCCGAGGGATGTGAACATCTATGTAACATCTTTTCTCTAGCTGCTTTTTAGGTTTTCTTTTCATTACTTAAGGGAAGTAGGGGGCTTTGAACTCTGAGGAAACCACACAGACAGCTTGGAGCCTGGAAGAACAGAGGTTGGGGAATCGCATGGGAGAAGGCCAAAAGCTAGCCGCAGCCCTGCTCACAGCAGCAGAGAAGGCTGTGCTGGGACTGGCTGTCATTTCCAGTTTGGTGGGGTAAGGGTGCTTCCACGTGGATCCCGAGGAGAGAGCAAGACTGGGTGTCTAGAGAGGGATGCTCATGGCACGAGAGGCCTCCGGGGGAGGTGTGCACTGCAAATGACCTCAGACTTACATGAAACAGCATCACTTATTGATAAATGGTGCATAGTTCAACCGTTGTGGACAAGTTCAAGAGGTGGCAACATTTAAGAGAAAAAGAGCTAAATGGAGAAAAAATTAATCGGACACTCACTCCGGAGAGTAAAGCATATCCGTCGGATTAAATCTTTCTCCTTAACGCGCAGTCCAGAATGCTTGTTCCATGAAAGAGGCACGAAGCAAGCAGCTTCCTTATGACGTGTTTCCTCTGTACTTTAGTACGAGCTATGAAACCATGGGTTATATTACATTTCATTAATTGTCTTTTTATTGGAGACCAAATTTCTGCAGACAATGATCTAATCGTGTTTAAATTGACTTGCTAATTTCTACATGCATTTCAATAAGTGACAATCCTTTCCAAATACTGGGGATGTTCAATGTGAAGAGATTGATTTTATTTCCAGATTCTCCTGACACTTGAGCGAGGCAGATACATCAGAGGCTTGAAGCCTTAAATGAGCGTGGAGGGGTAGAGAGAAACAAGCAGGACTGGGCTCTCTAGGGTCACAACATAAAGAACTGCAGGGTATAGACAACATTTCTTAGGGTTAGAGAATCAAATAGGGTAGGAGACATGTGTGAGGAGGGGAGAAAGACACTCTTTTCAGTATTTCAATACTTAAATATTGAATTTTCTTCTAGGAGATCTTTAACTCTCAAGGCTCATCATCTTTAGAGTTGATAGGGATATTAGCCATTCTAGAAGATTTCACTGTGCCCAAACTGTGAGTTAATCAAGAGTGCATGAATATGATTGGGCTACACATTTGTTTTAGGAGAAGATTTAAGTGTTAGTTCGTGACCCATGGAAATCCAGAAGCAGCCAAGATTGAGAAAGCTTTGGTGCCAGGCATATGACTTGCATAGCCATGGTTCTTCATGGGGAATTCTACCCCATGGCTCATTTTTATCTCAGCTCTCCGCCTGGCACGAGGAAGGAAACAGGGCATCTGTGATTGGGTTGCCAATTAGCCTGTACCTATCACACATTCCCATTAGCCACTTGAGACAAAGTCTGCTCCTCCGCATCTAAAAAGTATTTAAACAGGCTAATTTGATCAGAATCCAGGGTTAACCTAGCATTTATTAATTAACCACCCTCAACGGACACGGTTCCTAGTGGCAGCCACGTTATTTCTTGGTCCATCGGAGATTGTGGAGTAAGGTGAGTGGATTTTTCTCTAGAGCTGAAGTCACATGACAGGATCAACCCATAGCAGTCTTGAGGGAAGACTTGGGCATTCTGTTTGAGACACCCACTTAAAATATATTTCTATAGTCTTCCTACTGAGCTATGACTCATAGTGTGCTTACAGAGGTCAAGTTCATGGTTTCCACTGCTCGGTATCATGCCAACAGTTCCCCATTGGAAGTGGCTGATGACTGATGGCCAGGGGCATAGGTCAGCT
>PVJC01003240.1:0-72129 GCA_004026665.1 Murina feae
GACGCTGCCTAAACGTTTACTCAGGTCCGTGAGTGGCGGCCGCCATGTTGGCTGGGCTAATTTGCATACAGCCACTCTGATTGGCTGGTGGGCGTGGCTTACTCTGTCTCGGAGAAATGGTTAATTTTAATATTTCGCTTTTATTAGTTTAGATTCCTAAATATGTTATTTTTTGATGCTATTATAAATGGAATTGTGTTCTTTTAATTTCAATTTAATTATTTCTTGCTAATGTACATAAATATGAGTTCCACCTGGCCAGTATTGCTCAGTGGTTGAGCATCAGCCTATGAACCAGGAGATCACAGTTTGATTCCCAGTCAGGGCACGTGCTTGGGTTGTGGGCTCAATCCCCAGTAGGGAGCATGCAGGAGGCAGCTGATCAAGTATTCTCCCTCATTGATATTTCTATCTCTTCCCCTCTCCCTTCCTCTCTGAAATCAATAAAGATATTTTTTGAAGTAAATAAATAAAATTCTGCAGCTCAACCTCTGTCTCCAGTTGGACTTTCTTGAGGCTTAACCCCAGGTTCTCTACTCTTCTTTACGTGTGTGTGTGTGTATACATATTTTTAGAACCATGTTGTAGACATCATGTCCCCCTATCAATATATACTTGAGGGGCATTTCTAAAGAATAAGTCATTCCCTTATACACCAGGTTTTGTTGAAAACGGGAGGGAGCAATTTGGGCATGTTGAAAGTCTAAATGACAGTCCAGTGGAACAGAAGTGAGAGAAGGGATTGTTGTCCCTGAAGGCTATGGACAGACCCAAAGAGTGGCATCTAAGGCCCAGGCTGGCTCCTTGTAATTCAAGTTCTTTTACGAAAGGAAAGTATGCAATTCTGGAGAAGGAAGTTGAACCACATATCAAAAATTTGGGGGCAGCCATGCCAGAGTGGCTCAGTCTTCCTATGCACCGAAGGGTTTCCAGGTTGATTCCCGGTCAGGGCACGGACTTGGCTTGTGGGTTTGGTCCCTGGCCAGGGCATGTGCAAAGGCATCTCTCCCTCCCTCTCTCTAAGCACGTCCTTAGGTGAAGATTTAAAAAGTTTTGGGGCAAAAAGTAATCATTGTGTTTTACTTGCCAGCCTACATGGTTTCAGACTATATAATGAGGAGCACCTCTTCTATACCTATTACTTGCTTTGTGCACAAGTTCTTATTTGTTCACATACCTAGTTTGGAATGTATTTGACGTTTAATATAGATGATTCTAAAAGAAAAGGTAGACGTTACATCAATGTACTATTTGTTTTCAAAAAGGATTCCTTTTGTTTTACATTGATAACAACCTTCAGGTAATGGTTGATTTCAAGCCGCCTTTACAGGCAGGCATTCATTGACCTACCTATTTGATCCCTTCCAGAAGATTCCAGATCAGTGTTTGTTAACATGAGGAGAGAAGGAGGAGCCACTGATAGCTTGCAGCAGAGGTGTTTGCTGAAACTTCAGGCCTGATTGGCTAATGTAGCACGTGTGAAAAGACAGGATGTTCTTGCTTCTTTGAGAACATTAATCACTCCACTCCTTCCAGAAGCAATCAGCTGATGTCTTGGCTCACTCTCTGCTAGAGCAAATGTTCACAACAGCATGTGACTTGATGTCTTCAAACAAGAAGGGTCTTGCCAGGTCTCTCTGTTGATTTGTTTTCATCCACCTCCTCCTATCTGTGCCTGCGTAGGTCACAGTATGGAGGTTGTGCAGGCAGAGGAGACTGGGAGGCCTTGGTGCTGAGTGCATCCTAGTCTAGTACTTTCTAGATGGGTTTCCTTGAGCAAGTTACTCTACTTGTTTCTGTGTCTGAGTCTGACTGACGGTAAATTAGGGTAATAATTGGATTACCTGCTTCATAAAGTCGTTGCAGATAAAGCTCAGCACAATAACCTGGCATGCAACAAACACTTGATAAATATTCTTATTTTTAAAAAAGATTTTTTTATTGATTTTTAAAGACAGAGGAAAGGAGAGGGAGAAAGAGAGAGAGAGAAATACTGATGTGAGAGTGAGACTTTAATTGGCTGCCTCCTGCACACCACCCTCCCCCGCCAACAATGGGAATCTAACCCACAATCCAGGCATATGCCCTGACCAGGAATTGAACCCCACAAACTTTAGGTGCATGGGATGATGCCCAACCAACTGAGCCACACCAGCCCGGGCAACTACTCTTATTATTATACTACAGACCCGATGCATGAAAATTCGTGCAAGAGTAGGCCTTCCTTCCCCTGGCTGCCAGCACCAACTTCCCTCCAGTCACACAGGACCCAGGCTTCCCTACGGCAAGCACCTGGGACCCGGACTGGCTTCCCTCTGGCCCCAGCTTTATCAAGAAGGACATCTGGAATGACGTCCGGAAGATGTCCAGTCTAATTAGCATATTACCCTTTTATTATAGACTGTCCATGTTATTCTGAAATTGCTTCTTTCATTCAAACATACGTCTTTGAGGTCTTTCAAGTTCTGACTGTCATTTTAATAGCTTCATAATATTACATAACTTGGAATACTGCCTCCTCCCAAACCCCTTTCTTTTATCTTCTCTTACCCAGTTGATAATAACCTAGGTGCCATTTCTCATTGCCTCTCTATTTCTCCTTAGTTCCTTTATTTATTCAGTTATTAAGTTCTACTCTCATTTTTCTTCCTAAATATGTTCTTAATCTGTCCCTGCTCCTGACTGGTAGTGCCCTGCCCTCGTTCACAAGCTCTTCATCTCTAACCAGGACCACTGCAGGTGAATGAATTCTGTTGTTTTTGAGGATGCCTGTCTCTGGGCGTAGGCCCTGCAAAACTGCCTATTTCTCAGCTGCCATATCTGCAGATCTGACTGTGTAACTCCTCTGCATAGTACATGGTGGCCCATGGCAGTCATGATGCATGATGTCTAGAATAAGATTTATTGATGACAACAATTTATGTGCCAGTGAATAGCAGAGGATTCAGGATCTCCCCAGGCCCATAGTTATTTTACAAAGAGATGGGCAGGGTTGGATGTACTGCAGGGAGCCGCCACCCGTCCCCCCTGCTCCATTAGAGAACCCAACCTACAGGTGCATACAGACCCAGGAGGAGTAAGGAACAACTCATTTTTATTTATTTACTTTTTTCACAACTCATTTAAAAAAGATAATTCCCGTCTTTTAAATATGCCTTTATTGATTTTTAGAGAGAGAAGAAAAGAGAGGGGGAAAGAGAGAGACATAGATTGGCTGCTTCCTCCACTCCCCCTACCAGGGATCTAGCTCAGAACCCTGGCATGTGCCCTGACCAGGAATCAAACTGACAACCTCTTGGTGCATGAGATGACACTCAGCCAACTAAGTCACATTGGACAGGGCAGGAACAACTCATTTTTAACAGGAAATGTCCAAACACTGAACCTAATAAGCCACTTTCACTGTCCCCAGAGCTCAGCTAAAGAGTTTGTATATCTCCCTGGCTGGTGGCTCAGTGGTTGAACATTGACCCATGCACCAAGAGGTCACAGGTTCGATTCCCACTCAGGGCACATGCCCAGGTTGTGGGCTCAATCTCCTCTTGCACGAACAGCAAGGGGGTGTGCAGGAGACAGCTGATCGATTATTTTCATCATTATGTTTCTATTTCTCCCTCTCCCTTTCTCTCTGAAATTAATAAAATATATTTTAAAAATTAATAAAAACATATTTAAAAAAAGATTTTGCTTTTCCAAGTTGCTGACAGCTGCCAGCCTTGTTGTCCTTCCCAGACTTGACACAGGAGGAGGAGAGGGTGCCAACTAAGGCCACAGGGTTTGCCTCTCCAGTTACACAGTGCATGACTGTTCCTTGACTCTCACTTTAAACTCCTGACAGCCCATGCCACTGTGGTTGCCCAAGCTGGTTCTTCCGGTGTTCACACTGTCCCCTGGCCATGGCCTGGCCTGCCTTATGCACGGGGATTACCTCCTCCAGGAAGCCTCCTACCCCTTTCCAGGCTCCACTCTCTTTGGTCATTGTGTTGACATGGTATGTTTCTGTGTTTGGGTCACCCCAAACTGACCATCTTGAAGGAAAAGCCTATCACATTCATCTTTCTATCCTCAGAGCCTGGCACCTGGGATGGCATGTCAAGTAATTGGCTAAATGCATGTTTGAGTGGCCACAGAGGAAAATGCGAATCTTCTATAATCTCACTATCCAGACATTTAAACCACTGGATTAGTTACCAGTAAAATTAATTTGGGCTACACTCTTCTAGGATTTGGTTGTTCTAGCTATAGGTCTATATTTTTCACGCGCACGCATCTCACACATGACATTTTATTTTACAGCATCGGGATCAAATCCTACCTATTGTTTTAAAATCAATTTTTATTGAATTGATTTTCCCTTCCCATTAAATATGCTTGTAGCCCTTGAATTATTTCATCCTCATCAGGCACACGGGCTATTTTCCAGCTGGAATTGTTCATGGTTTCTTTCATGATGAGAACATTTGTTTCTCATGAGGAAGAAAATACGGTAAACAAATACGGGGTCTAAAGGACAGACAAGGAAATAAAGACAGATTATCCTGGTTCTACTGTGCTTTGGCCTTTACGATTCTGGGACGTCAGTCCTTCAAGTCCTTCAGTCCTGTCTGAAGGGAGGCTCCTCTTTGCAACGCCTTTTGTGTTGATTGTTTTATTTTTCCCGTGGCAGGACTATGGCAACTCCGCAAGCCACTCCAGACAGCCAGTCAGAGGAGAGCAGCACTCTGGAGCTGCCATCGACTCGTGACATAAGAGATTACGTGCTGCGGGAATGCAGCCAGGAGGCCCACAGCGAGGCTGCTAGTTCTGCAGAAGGCCTTTCCATTCTTTCCTCTTCTGAGGTGGATCCAGGTAAGGAGCAGAGTTTAAAACAAACTAACATTAAAACAGACAACAAAAAACAACAACAAAAAACCCTAACACATGCAAGTGTGCAATAGTTTGTTTCTCTCTCTCTCTGTGGAATGATTCATTGGCTCAGGTAGAAAAACGTCTCAACAAAACCAGGGAGACACTTCAAAGGACAGCCTCCCTGGTGTAACCACCACTAAAAGCTGTTTCCTGGAAGCTGTTTTGTTTTTTTTTGTCTGAGTCCCTTTCTGATCTCCATCCAAATGCATCAGAGGCAGGGGAACACTCGGTTCAACAGGGAGAGTGGGATTGTTTTTTGGTTTGGTTCTCTTAAAACTTCAGAAAATAGCAATGTGGGCCAGTTACGTGTTATGGACAATAGGAATAAGGGCTTCAGTGTTCCTCGTTTGAAGGATACTCTGAATTTAGGTAACAACTTTTCTATAGGCTTCTCTGACTCAGTTGACCCAAAAGTCTGTTATTTAAGCTTAATGACAATTCTTTGACGCAGTGACCATCTCTGGTTGTAAAGCTCACGTCTTCCCCTCATTCATTGCCCAGTTCAGACCTAGAGGTCCACAGACCTGGATTCAGAGCCTGGCTCTGTTCTTCCAGAGAATTCAGTGTGGGCTCTGTGTTTACTTCTTATTGACTTTTGGATGAATAAACCATAGGGAAGCAACTGTTATCATTTCCAATTTGGTTGACAGTTCTAAAAGGGAGAAGCATGTTGAAAGATTTATATTGGACTACTTGTTAATAATATAGACATTTCATGCAAAAAATAAATAAATAAAAGGTTCTTTTAGAAGTCCATTTCACCTTGCAGTTGCCTCTGGCTATGGGCCTATCACTCACCTGCTCTTCCCAGGCTTTTTTTTTTTTTTTTTAGTTCAGTTTAATTTTATTATTAACATTTTTAAACCTTTATTGTTGAAAGTATTACAGCTGTCCCCTTTTTTTCACCTGCTGACCCACTCCACACTGCTCCCACCCACTCCCCAGGCCTTCCCCACACTATTGATTGTCCATGGGCTGTACAATGTGCTTATAAGTTCTTCGGTGAATCTCTTCCTGTCCCACACCCCTCGTAAGTGCGTCAGTCTGTTGTATCTGCTGCATGTTTCAACTTCTCTGGGTCTGTTTTGTTCATCAGTTTATTCTGTTCATTGTATTCCACATATAAGTTGAGATCTCTGACTGGCTTATTTCGCTTAGCATAATACTTTCCAGGATCCTCCATGCTATGTCAAGGGGGAAGATATCTTTCTTTTTTACAGCTGCACTCCATTGTGTAGCTTTACAATCCACTCATTTACTGGTGGGCACTTGGGCTGTTTCCATATCTTAGCTATTGTAACTAACTCTGCTATGAACATAGAGGTCATATTATTCTTTCCGATTGGTGTTTCAGACTTCCTAGGATATATTCCTAATAGTGGGATCATTAGATCAAATGGCAGTTCCATTTTTAATTTTTTGAGGAAATTCCACGCTGTTCTCCATAATGGTTGTACCAGTATGCATTCCCTCCATTGGTGTGTTAGGATTCCTTTTTCTCCACATCCTCGCCAGCACTTGTTGTTTGTTGATTTATTGATGATAGCCATTCTGGCAGGTGTGAGGTGGTACTTCATTGTCATTTTCATTTGCATTTCTCTGATAATTAGTGACATTGAGCATTTTTTCTTATGTCTCTTGGCCTTTTGTATGTCCTCTTTGAAGAAGTGTCTATTTACATCCTCTGCCCATTTTTCAATTGGGTTGTTTGTCTTTCCTTTGTTGAGTTGTATGAGTACTTTATATATTTTGGCGATTAACCCTTTATAAGATGTACTGTTGGCAAAAATGTTCTCCTATACAGTGGATTCCCTTTTCAGTTTGATGCTGGTTTGTTTTGCTATGCATATGCTTCTTAGGTTGATGTAGTCCCATTTGTTTTAGATGCTAAAATCCTCAACAACATATTAGCAAATTGGATCCAACAATATATTAAAAACATCATATACCATGATCAAGTGAATATTTATTCGAGGGATGCAAAGCTAGCACAATATTCATAAATCAGTAAGTATGATACATCACATAAACAAATTGAAAAACAAAAACCACATGATCATATCAATAGACACAGAAAAAGCATTTGACAAAATCCAACACCCATTTTAAAAAATATATATATACTAGGGGCCCGGTGCACAAAAATTTGTGCACTCGGGGTGGAGGGAGTCCCTCAGCCCGGCCTGTGCCCTCTGACAGTCTGGGACCCCTCAGTGGATGTCCTATGATGGCCCCAGTCTGCCAGGCACCTTTTGTGTGTGTGTGTGTGTATGTGTGTGTGTGTCACCACTGGGGACCTGCCCCCAGCCGCATCTGAGGCTCGGAGCAGACCTCCTGTGTGTGTCTACCTGCCGGGGGCCTGCCCCCAGGCACACCGTGGAGGCTTGGAGCAGGCATCCCCTCTATGTTGATCTCTCAGACTCTTGCCCTCCCCTGCATGTTGTTCTCTTTTTTGAGCGTGGCCAGGGCTGGGTGCGGCCTGCCGCACAAGCTTGCCTACTGCCCATCTTCCTCCAGCCACCAGAAAGCAGGGAAAACCCCGCCTCGTGGTCAGGCCAGCCTTTTCCTGCTCCCTGATCCCCGGCAGGGACCTGGGAAGCCGCCAAGCAGGCCACCAACTCTTTCCCACTCACCCGTCCCCTGCTGCCTTCCTTTCCCACTTCCCGGTGCCGCCAAGGGGTCTGGGGAGCTGCCAAGCAGGACCCCGGCCCCTGCAGCCTTGCTTTCCCGCTCCGCAGTGCCCCTCAAAGGGCCTGGGCAGCCACCAAGCAGGCCGAGACCCCCCCCTGCCGCCTCTTACCCGCTTCCCGGTGCCCTCCAACCCTGCCGCCTCTTTCCCACTCACGGGTCCTGGGTCCTGCGCTGTCCCGCCCTGCAGCCGCTCTGTGCACTCGGGAGGTCCCTCAGCCCGGCCTGTGCCCTCTCTCAGTCTGGGACCCCTCGGGGGATGTCCACCTGCTGGGGTGCCTGACCAGCCTGGGTGAGGGGCTTTAAGGCTGCCCACAGCTCCCATTGACCCAACGTCCCAGCAAGGCTGGCTGGACGCAGGTTCCTGTGATTTATCTCCTATAATTGATGCTGTTCCTTGAAGGCCTGGGGTTATCTTCTATAATTGATACACTGTTCCTTTAAGGCGGCCTTCTAACTAACGAAGCCTCCTTTGCTTCACTTGGCAGTTTCTATAATGAAACAATTGTTACTTTTACTGGTTAGGCCTGGGCTGCTCTTTCCTTCAGCTCCGGAGGATTCTATGATTGTTACATTGTTTCAAAGCTGTGTTTTGCTAGAGGCAGTTTAATCGGAGTTGAGCTGAGCGGGCGCAGCTTCACTTTTGCTCCTGCCGCAATGGAAAGGGCTATTTACTCAGGTCCGTGAGTGGCGGCCGCCATGTTGGCTGGGCTAATTTGCATACAGCCGCTCTGATTGGCTGGTGGACGTGGCTTACCCTGTCTCGGAGAAACGGTTAATTTTAATATTTTGCTTTTATAGAGTAGATATTTTTATTGATTTTAGAGAAGAAGGGAGAGGGAGAGAGAGAGAGAAACATCAATGTTGAGAGAGAATCATTGATTGGCTGCCTCCTGCACACCCTCTACTGGGGATCGAGTCCGAAACCTAGGCATGTGCCCTTGACTGGAATTGAACCTGAGACCCTTCAGCCCCCAGGCCAACACTCCATCCACTGAGCCAAACCAGCTAGGGCCCAACACCCATTTTTTTTTAAAAAAGATGTTTTTATTGGTTTTAGGGAGAGGAATGGAGAGGGACAGATAGGAACAGCAATGATGAGAGATAATCATTGATTTGCTGCCTTCGAAGACCCCCTACTGGGAACTGAGCTCCAAACCCAGGCACGAGCCCAGACTGGGCATCACACTATGACCTCCTGGTCCGTGGGTTGGCACTTAAGTGCTGAGCAACATTGGCCAGGCCCAACACCATTTTTAATTTAGTTAATTAATTTAATTTAATTTAATTTATTTTAGTTATTATTTAATTTATTATTCATTTTGTTTTATTATTTATTTTATTTTATTTTATGCCTGGTGCATGAAATTTGTGCAGTGGCGGGGGAGGTTTCCTCAGCCCAGCCTGTGCCCTCTTGCAGTCCAGGACCCCTCGGGGCTCTCGCAGTCTGGGACTCCCTTGCTCCTTACCACCTGTCTGCAGCAGAGGCAGAAGAGGCTCCCATCACCAACGCTGTGCTCACCAGCTGTGAGCCTGGCTTCTGGCTGAGCAGCACTTCCCTTGTGGGAGTGCGCTGACCACCAGAGGACAGCTCCTGCATTGAGTGTCTTCCCCCTGGTGGTCAGTGCACGTCATAGCAACCGGTCATTCTGCCATTCGGTCAATTTGCATGTTGTTTGGTCAATTTACACTTTTGTTATATAGAATTTTATTTTATTTTTATTATTTTTTTAAAATCCTCATCCACGGGTATTTTCCCATTGATTTTCAGAGAGAGTGGAAGAGATAGGGAAAGACAGAAAGAACTATCATTGTGAGAGAAACACGTTGATTGGTTGCCTCCTGCATACACCCTGACCAGGTTCCAGGCCAGGGAGGAGCCTGCAATTGAGGTACATGTCCTTGACTGGAATCAAACCTGGGACCCTTTGGTCCATGCTCTATCCACTGAGCCAAATCAGCTAGGGCCCAATACCCATTTTTTATAAAAACTCTTAGTAACATGGGAATAGAGGGATCATCTATATATATCAAACCCTAATATGCAAATAGATTGAATGGTGGAACAACTGAACAACCGAACAACCGGTCGCTCTGATGTGCGCTGACCACCAGGGGGAACATGGCGGGCGTTGGCAGCAGGCGGCAGTGTGGAACATGGCGGGCATCAGCCACGGTGGGATGGTAGAGCAGGGGAACGGGAGCACCAGACCAAGGTAGGGTGTCGGTTGTTGTCATCAGGGTGAGCCTCTGGTGGTTACTGAAAAGTCTTTGCTCCCATGCGCCACGGTCCCACTGGGTGCCCGCACCTGCTGCCGGCTCTGGCTCCGCTTGCACCTGCTGCCAACCCCAGAGCCAGCTCTGATTGCCCCTCATGCTTTCTCCCCCTCCCCCTAATTTTGAGGAGCGATTGGGGCTGGCAACCACCTCTTGGATCCACTGCCAGAGATGGCCCCACTTGCACCTGCTGCTGGTGACAAAGCTGCTGCTCGCACCCACTGCTGGTGCCCAGCGCTGGTCCCAATTGCTTGGCACCAACAGCGTGTGCAAGTGGTGGCTGCTAGCCCTAATGGCCCCTGAGGGCTTCTCCACCTCCCCCTGTTCTTGAGAGGTGATTGGAGCAGCAGCCGAGGCTCACACCTGCTGACAGCACTGGCCCTGCTTGCACCCGCTGCTGGTGCCGGCTCCAATTGCTCTGCATTGTCAGCGGGTGTGAGCGGAGACTGTGTTGTCAGTGCATGGGAGAAGCGGTGGTGGGAGCAGGGCTGCTGGCAGAGAGGGAACCAGGGGGGCCACAGTGGGAGGGGCCGGGCAAGGGCACGGAGGATGGGCCGAGACTTGTCCCTGTGCCCACCACAGCCTTGCCACCCACAGGTCCTTTCAAGGTGCACGAATTCGTGCACTGGGCCCCTAGTATATAATAAAGGCCATGTATGATAAACCTAGAGCCAATATCATACTCAGTGGGCAAAAACTAAAAGCATTCCCCCTAAGAACAGCAATAAGACAGGGATGTGCACTTCCACCACTCTTATTCACCATAGTACTGGAAGTCCTAGCCACAGAGATCAGACAAGAAGAAAAAATAAAGGCATACAAGTTGGAAAGGGGGAAGTAACACTGTCATTATTTACAGATGACATGATATTGTACATAGAAAACCCTAAAGACTACAGGCACGATTTTTTTTTAGAAATTGATTTCAGAGGGAAAGGGAAAGGGAGAGACAAACAGAAACATCAATGATGTGAGAGAAGTGTTGATTGATTGCCTCCTGTGCGCCCCACACTGGGGATCAAGCCCACAACCTGGGCATATGTCCTGACCAGAATGCAGTCGTGACCTTCTGGTTCATAGGTCAACGTTCAACTGCCAAGCCATGCTGGCAGGGCCAGGCAGTCTTTTTGAAGGAGTTGCCTACACTCCATTATACCTATTTCATCTTATGATTGTTCCTCATTCCCGGGCACATGGCCTTCATCCCTAGTACCCACTTGACTAAGCCTTCTGTTGCTCAGATGCCAGTGACCTTCACCAGAAGCTACACCTAAAGGACACTTTTCTGCCCTTATCTGTATGCTCACTGCCACATTACCGTTCATGCCCTGGAGGAGGACATTAGTGGCAAGGGACACGAGTCTTAATAGCACTTTCTAAGAAACTAGTGGGTTGATAAGAACCAGAAAGTATTAGTCAGAAAAAGCTCAAAAGCCTTAGTCATTTGTCATTCCAGCCTACGTACCCAAAGGCAGGTGAGGCCCGGTTATGTTTGTTTGGTTATGTTTGTTTAAGTAAATAGAGCTCAGCTGTCCTTAAATGACCAATGAGCCACTTCTCATGACGTGCTGATGAAGTAAACAGCCTGTCACCTAAGCCAGGCACAGGATTATGAAACTCCCTCCCTCTGCCTATCCTGCTGAGATAAGGCAAACGCCCCACACACACCCCAAGAAGGTCTTCCTGAAATATGGTTTCCATCCCTCTCCTCTCAGTGCCTTTGAGATTTCATCGTCTACCTCCCCTTTCCTGCCAACTCCAGTCAACGCTCCTGTACCTCCTTGTCAGGACTTTGTGTTATCTGGTGTCAAGGTTGTTTGTTCAAAATATTTAACAAGCAGTTCGGCAGCAATGCAATATTTTAACAAATGGCAAGGCTGTACAGGTGCGTGCCAGCTGAGCAGAGGACCCTGCTGGTGTCTGACTACTCATTAACACAGGCCTGCCACTCCTGCTGGGCCTGTTTTTATGCTGACTCAGCCCTCAATGCCACAGCTGAGTTGCATTGTTCTCCAACTTGAAGTGTGCCCCTTTCTCCCTGGTCCACTTCAGTCCACTCCAGAGACTGCTGAACTGAATCCATCCATCGGTCCTGAGTACATCGCTGCTGATGGACTTGAACTCCTGCCTCTACAGCACTTCTTTCCTTCCTCTTTTGTTACCCGGCTCAAGGGAAGCATAGAGTAAACAGAACGAAAGCCTCATGTGAAATAGCAAATGGTTTTGGACGAACCTCTCAAAAACCAGGTCACAAAGGTTTCCTGGAGGGGCAGTCCTGTGTGCATTACGGCAGCTTGACCAACTCCGGGTGGCTCACATGGCGTATCCCATCAGGGCCTTCTGAAACCTTTGTCCTGGAAAGCACCCAGGATACATACTAACGCAGGACAAAGGGTTTCTCTGGAGTTGTGCTCCCACCTTACAATACGTGGTGGAAAGTCTCAGGCCTTTCCTCCCCACTGAACTTCTAAGGTCAGTTGTTGGAGAAATTGGTTGCATGTACACAGCAAGGTGAATGTTAAGCCCAATTAAGCCTACAAGCCTTAGCTGATAGACAGCTATAGTCTAAGGTAAATAGTGTTTTAATGCCTCCTTATTCTTTTTATGGAATCTGTCAACATCCTAATCTTCAAAGGCCATTTATAACCTGTGTATTTAGGCATTTCACCCTAAAAATTTGATAGTTAAGAGTAGAATTAATATGCCTTATTTTCTTTTAATGATCATATGGTATCTATTTGTAATTCTAGAAAATTTTGTTTTCATAAGAAATAATAAGCTCTTAAATCCAGAATCTGAAAATAGAACTTGTACAATTCTGGATGTGTTGTTGTTATTTTGAATAGGTGGCAGGATGTATTTTAGACAGGGAAATAATGTTAAAGACATTTGTGTGTTTTTTTTAGAAGAAGAGGAAAAAAGTAGTTCAATAAAAATATATTTCTATGAGCATTCAAAATTCAAGTATTTACAATAAGAAACTTTTTAAATAATGGTTTCAAAATACAATGTGGTAAACAAGAAGTAATACATATAGTACATAAAAACTTGGATAATAAAAGTACAACAAAAGTACCAATATATAAAATATCCTGTTATATCTTAAATTATAATTACATTTAATTCTCCTTATATTTTTTTAGCATAGAAATAAATTTTAAGATAGGAAGGGGAAAATGATTCAGAGGGAAAAAAAGAGTGAAATAAAATACAAAGAAAAATATTCAGTTTAATAATATTTTTAAGTGATTCTTTGAAGATACAAAATAAATTTGTGAATGCACATGGCAGGCAAGCCCTTTGAAAGAATACTTTCTTATTATAATGGATTGATTCCCTTCTTTAATGAAAAGAGCAATGCTAAGTTTCAGGTACAAAGATTAACTTTTCTCCTCAGGTTTTACTGACTTTTAAAATGTAGGATAAATTTAACAGTGAAATAAAATGAAAATAAAGCCTCATAAAATAGACAATTTCCATATTAAAGTTTCTTTTTACACTGAATTAAAATACATTTTTATAGGTACATTAAATGCTATCCAACCAAGTGGCTAATGACCCAGCACCTTCTAAACTGGACCTGAGCCCTAACCGGTATGGCTCAGTGGATTGAGCATCAGCCTGCAGACTCAAGGGTCCCAGGTTCGATTCCGGTCAAGGGCATGTACCTTGGTTGCAGGCACATCCCCAGTAGGGAGTATGCCAGAGGCAGCTGATAGATGTTTCTCTCCCATCGATGTTTCTAACTCTCTATCCCTCTCCCTTCCTCTCTGTAAAAAATCAATAAAATATATTTTAAAAAATAAATAAATAAATAAACTGGACCTGAGATCCTGGGGAAGGGAAGGGAGAGTTGAGGACCCGCATCTCTGAGAAATGATGCAGCAGAGCCTGATACTTCCTGTCACGGATCAGGTTGATGGGTGTTCGTTCTGTTCTGTTTTTTGGAAAGTCTGAGTATTTTGTAGGACAGTGTATCTCTGCATTTGTTACCACTTTCTGGATTGAGATACGTGGATTCAGCCACCTAGACTTAATTTTCAGGTCGAAAATGGGATTTTGAACTCTGTGCTTGCTGCTGTTGGAAGGCAGCAATGTGTCCTAATGGTGTGGCTCCAGTAGCTATGGATAAGCCGTGACGTGTATCTGATTAAGGTTCATGGAGTTAGTGAATGGCATAGCTTCTGGGCCAGGGGTTTTCAAAATGTACTTTAGGCAGCCATTTAGGGACTGCAGGGTCGGGTTTGGGAGGAAGTACTGAACTTACGGGGGCCCTGGACTCTCCACTCTTGCTTACCCATGTCACTGTGTGGGTTTCCAGATAACCACTCATTGAAAGAAAGGAAGTCAGGGCCAAAAAGAGTTTGAAAACCACCAAGCTCAGCTAGTTGTCTCATTTTCTGCAAAGGGAAGTTGAACCCCAGGATAATGAAGAAAATCATCAAGGTCATGGAATAACCTGGCAACTCCTGTTTCTTAGGGGACCCTCTGTACAAACTTCTCCTGTGACTTTTCTGTCTCTTTTAAAATATACATATATTTCTCTATTTAGGCTGCTAAATTGTAGGTAACAGGAAACAGGCATTAGAGATGATAATATTTTAGGAGAATTCTTTTTATTGTTTTCTTTATTTTATTTTATTTTTTTTGAGAATTCTTTTTAAAGGCTCAAGAATGCTGTTTGCGAACCATGACATCTCTCATCTCTCCTCACTTTTGAGTTTCAAGGACATGTGCTGTGGGAGAAGAGACTTGTTTACTTCTGTACTTCGCTGCAGTCACAGTTTTAAAAAGAAATCGCAGCTGAGTTGAAAGCAGGCCGTGTTCCTGCTGAGAGCCACACCTCCAGGCATTTATCTTCCCAGTTCAGGTGTCCAGCAATGCCCGCTGGTCTGACCCGATAGCTCCTCAAGGGCTTCCCCAGGTAAACATTCATTCATAACTTGCCACTCAGCCGTGTCTTCTTAAAATATGGGAAAACAGCTTGATTAAAGTCGGTAAATACACACCGTCAGTAGTATCATTCACTGATATATATATATATATATATATATATATATATATATATATATATATATATATATTTTTTTTTTTTTTTTTTAATATATTTTATTGATTTTTTACAGAGAGGAAGGGAGAGGGGTAGAGAGTTAGAAACATTGATGAGAGAGAAACATCGATCAGCTACCTCCTGCACACTCCCCACAGGGTATGTGCCCGCAACCAAGGTACATACCCTTGGGCGAAATCGAACCCAGGACCCTTGAGTCTGCAGGCTGATGCTCTATCTACTGAGCCAAACTGGTTAGGGCTCACTGTTATATATTTATAGGACAAACAAGGCAGACATTGTGCTATGCATTTTATATGCACTGTTCCTTCTAATTCTCACCTCTGTCCTCAAGAAATAAATACAATTGTAATCGCCATGTTTCCTATGAGGAAATAGAGCTTTAGAGTGAGGTGAGGTATTAATGTGTTACCTAAGGAATGGTGGAATGTTGAGGCTCAAATCTGGGTCAGGCTGACTTCAAAGGCAGAACTTGAAAGAAATTGCAAACATACAGGAATGAATAAGTACTAAGTAGTATTAAGTCTTACATATTTACAGTCACCTCCTTCAGTCTCTGCAAGCCTCTTTCTACTAACTCAGGATACCTTCATTATCAGCCCCTCTCAGGAGTGACCAGGCCTCGGGTTCGTTGTGTCCATTGTCCACTGTGTTTCTCTTACAACCTCTCTATTTCCCATTGTTGAAGACATTTTACCTACCTGCAGGCTAGTCAGAGAGAAGGCATTGCCTTCTCAGTTAATTTTTCACACCAGCTTCTTATGTTAAACCAAAGGGAAAAACACCCCACAAAAACAAGGGAAGAAAACAAGTTGGGAAATTTAACTCTGTTTGCTGGAATGAATGAAACCCTTGATAACTTTTTCTGTCCAGAAGAAATGTTCTCATCTGGCCTGGGAACTCTTCTTATTCTTGGCTCATTGCCCTTTGAAGTTTTAAATCATGATTTTTGTCTGTGGAGTGGCTGCTCTTTACAGACCAGCAAGCTCCCTGAAATTTTTGATAGAGCTGGGCTTTGCTAACATGCTTGATGTTAGGAAAACTCAAATTATTGAAGCATAACTTTTTAAAAATATACATTTTTATTGATTTTAGAAAGGAAGGGAGAGGGAGACAGAAGTAGAAATATCAGTGATGAGAAAGAATCATTGATTGGCTGCCTTATGCATGCCCCACACTGGGAATTGAGCTCGGGCATGTGCCCCAACTGGGAATCGAACCTCAACCTCCCAGTTCGTAGGTCAATCCTCAACCACTGAGCCATGCTGACTGGGTGAAGCATAACTTTGAAGAATAAATGCTTTTTAATTAATTCCTCTTTGCCTGTCAGGGTTTGTGTTTTGTTCTGTCTTGTCTAATCACAATGTCTGCAGCTGCTGCCTTCTAAACCTAGACTCTCACATGTGAGTAGAGAATAAGGGTACAGTGCCTGGCACATAGTAGGTGCTCAGCAAAGGCTGATTGAATAAATAAATAAGAAACACATATAAGTGAAATTTGATGTGATTTTAAAATAGACATAAGGTATCATAGTACCTTGATTGCCGGTTTATAACTTTATCCTATTTAAGCTGTGATTGATCTTATGTGTATTATAGGATGAGAAAGTTTCTAAGGTAAATAGAATATACTCTTACATAAGCCCTGCAGATTCAATTCAATGGGAAAGTCTTCAGGCTGGCTTGAACTGGTCTCTCTAAAGCCCCCAGCTTTAATAAGTACGTAAGGAAGTAAGTAAATAAATAAATAAATAACAAGCAGAGAAATGAACATCTGTGAGGAGACAAAATGCCACTGAGAGTTGAAAATTGTCACAACATTTCTCCATCATGAAGAAAGCATGTTACTAGCGGAGATGCTTCTTTAATTTATTTATTCAGCAAACATCTCTCTAATTATTGTGTGAGAGCTTATGGCTGTAAGGACACCTAAGACTTTTTTTAAAAGCAATCTAATCTAATAAAAGAGTAATATGCAAATTAACCATCACTCCAAGACATGTAAGCCATGCCCACCAGCCAAGCCACGCCCACCAGCCAATCAGAGCGACTGTGTGCAAATTAACCCAGCCAAGATGGAGGCTGGTAGCCACGAAGCTAGAGCAAACAGGAGCTTCTGTTTGGAGGAAACTGCCTGCCTTGGCAGGCTGGGCCTCTGCTCAAGGCAGCATAGTTTCAATTTTAAAGCCACAGAGCTGAAGCAAACAGGAATCTTCCTTTCCTGCCTAGGCCTCTGCTCAAAGCAACAAAGTTTCAATTATAGAAGATAAATAAACCCCAGAAACCTGATTCCAGCCAACCTCTCTGGGATGTTGGGTTAATGAGAGCTGTGGGCAGCCTGAAAACAGCCCTCAGCCCCTCACCCAGGCTGGCCACTTACCCCAATAGGGACCCGAACCCTGAAGGGACTGTGGGCAACCTGAAAATGGCCAGGTCAGGCTGAGGGACCCCCCCCCCCCTCGAGTGCACAAATTTTTGTGAACCGGGCCCCTAGTTTTCTTAAGAAAACTGTATTCCTATCACATTCTATAGCATACAAGATTTTTTCTGCTTACAAAATAATGCAATTCAGTGGAACATTTAAATAAATTTTAAAAACGAACAACCACAGGTGGTGAATCCCATCCTATATAATAAAAGCCTAATATGCAAATTGACCAAACAGCAGAACGACTGGTTGCTATGATGTGCACTGATGACCAGGGGGCAGATGCTCAATGCAGGAGCTGCCCCCAGAGCGCAGGCCCCAGGCCAGCCAAATTGGATGCCAGAGGGGGACCCCTGATTGCCCCACTGGTTGTCCTGCAGAGGGAAGTAACTGGCAGCAGCAGCAGCAGGGAGTAGGGCTGGCGAGTGGGTGGCACCAGGCTGGCCAAGGCGGGAGCCAGTGGGGGCCCCCTGATTACCCCACTGGTTCACAGATTGGCCCTGATCACCGGCCAGGCCTAGGAACCCTACCTGTGCACGAATTTTGTGCACTGGGCCTCTAGTTTCTTTATAATATATTTAGTAGTTATGTCCAGAATTTATTTTTTTTACACAGAACTCTTGAAAAATACTAGGGAATACTAGTAATTAAAAATGAAGAAGTTACTCATTAGCCAATGAGAGGTTAGAAATAGCGTTTGGGGGAAAATGTGTTAAAATAATATCCCATGTTTTTAGGTACTACCTACACAGCTGCTCTGGGTCTAGAGTTGAGATGTGCCTGGCAAGCTCGTGCTATTGGGCAGAGTGTGAGTCTACTGCCCTCTAGTGGCTACTTTTTAAACATTTTCTTACCAAGAAAAAGAATTTAAATGTAACATGTCTTAAGCCTTTTTAATTCATTTTTTGCAGAATTTTGTATCTACTGGGAATCAGACTAAAAGTTATTGGAGCTTATTTTACTCTTTTGAAATCGGAGAAGCAAACTTGTTTTAAGGCCCGCAATGTTAGGTCTACTTACTGGACATGCATTCTGAAACCTGAGGACACCTTTCCGTTATCTGGCTAGATTGATTGCAGGCAAATGCAGACATAAAGAATGATGTCTGGTTTTTCTCTGCCCATTTGCCAAGTAAAAGTTGTGCTTTATAAAAAAGAAACAAAACAAGAATAAGACTAAAGGGTTTAAGTTTACTTTATCTGATACAATTATAGTAGCTTTAAAGGGTAATGAAAATTTTAAAATCTTTTAGGATTTCTAATCTGACAAGATGGAATAGCCCTATTTCTCTTTGCTTCTTCCTGCTAAGTACAACTGTAAACCCTGGAAACACAGCAGGCAACTAAAGGGGAACATTTTGCAGGGGTAAGAAGATGGGTTGGTTTGGAGCCCCAGACTAAAGGAACAACATCAATGGAATAAGGTAGCCAGGATCTCATGCATCCCAACCTGAAATCTAGCAAGAAGAAGGGGCCTAGGAAGGAGTCATTTCTTCCCGGGATTGATCTGTTGTTCATCCAGTATCACTAGGCTAGCTTAGCACCCAGAAAGAGGGAATTGATAAAGGACCCACAACAGTAAGTGGTCACAGGAAGTGGCCTGAGACTTACATCCCCTCCTAAGCCAGACTTTGGCAGCCAGAAGGTACAAGCAAGAGAATTCTGCCAATGCATGAACAGTGACCTGGTCTGGAAAGTGCCTTTATGCCAGTGGACCTGCAACTGTCCTCCCCCACGCACATTCTCTGGGGACACTGAAAAGGGGATCCCACCTAAATAAGCAGCCCAGCCTGGTAAGCCTCCTCCCCCCCAGGAGGTGTGAGCTCTCCCTCCTCCACCATAAGACACCCATGGGCCAGGCCAGTCCTGAGGCAGCCCCAGCAGGGACCTGTGGGAGCCTCAGCAGAGCCAGATAAACCACGCAGACCAAAATAAACAGCAAAGGCTCTGAAAATTACAGTGTCATTAGAACCACAGCCCACAAAACTAGGCCACGGACGGCATGCTAAACCTGAACAGGGTATTTGGCTGTTGAACTAAAAGACCAAAATTCTCCAAATGTAATATTCTTTAAACATAACAGACAAAATGCTCAGGATACAATCAAAGATCACCTGTCTTGACACCAAGACCTGAAAATCACCACTCAAATGAAAAAGCAGTCATAGACATCAGCATGATGAATCAGATGTTGGAATCATCTGACAAGTATTTTAAAGCAACCACCATGAAAATGCTTCAGCAATCAATCCCAAATTCTCCTGAAACAAATGAAAAAGTAGAAAAACCTCAGCGAAGAAATACAACTTATAAAAAGAAGCAAATGGAAATGATAGAATTAAAAATTTGATAAATGTTAAATTATTCTTCAGGTTAGATTCCTACTCATCCTCATTGCCTAGAACTATTTTTTTTTTTTTTACTATTCTTTATTTTAAGTTTCTTTTCGTTATCCTCACCTGAGGATATTTTTCCATTGATTTTTATTTTTAAAATCTTTGTTGTCAAAAATATATCATATGCCTCTCTTCACCCCCCCCCATTGACTCCTTTTAGTCCCTTCCCCCCTGTACCCACCCCTCCCTCCCCCCATACCACCCCCCACCCCCACCCCAGGCTTTCATCACCCTATTGTCTATGCCCATGGGTTATGCATATGTGCCAACAAGTTCTTTGATTGATCTCTTGATCTCTTCCCACTCACCCCCCTGCCCAGAACTATTTAATGTCCCCATTTCCACAATGTAGCCAGGAGGTGCAATCCTTTCAGTGGACTGGAGAGGGGGCAATTGGAAATAGTTCTCAGATAGGTTTACTGACTCCCTCGAAGGCCTGGGTATAGGGGATCTGATGGAAGGAAAAAGCCACAGCTTGAAGAGAGCCCAGGGAAGAACTGTGGATGGTGGGAGCTACTGCTGGAGATATGGAAGCAGGAGGGATGCTGCTCAAAAAACAGCTATTTCGCCTGGTCCTTGTGGCTCAGTGGTTGAGTGTCTACCCATGAGTTGAAAGGTCACTGGTTTGATTCCCGGCCAGGGCATATGACTGCTGATTGATGTTTCTATCTCTCTATCCCTCTTCCTTCTCTCTCTAAAAAAATCAATAAAAACATATTTTAAAAAATTAAAATACAATATTCTGGAGAATAAAGTTTAAAAAAAAACAACAAAAAACCAACAATAGTAATTCATTAGAGTATTGTAATAGGAATAGCCTGGTAAATTGATACCAAGGTATATCCCAGATATGGAAGAATTAAAAGTGCTCTATTTTAAAACTTAGAAATTTTTTATTTTTTAAAAAAAAATGTTAAACGTGCTGTGAAAATTATATAAATTCTTCCCTATAAAGTCTTATGTTCAAAATCATTGTGCCTACTACAGTGCCTGTTACATAGGTGCTCAGTAAATACTAAATTGAATGATAGCTCTAATCTTACTGTGGGAAAAAGCAAACACTGTTTTTTTAAATTATCATCATCATCATTGTTATCATCATCTTCATCATCATCATCAACAACCTGTTATTTTTTTTCAGAGTTAAGATTGGTTTTGGAAACAGATCAGTGCCCTGATCCCTTGTGAAGTTTTCCTGCCCAGCAAGCTGGCAAAATCCAAATAAAAGGCTGGGAATTAGTTCATGACTTTCTCATTTTCCTTTGCAACTTCCTTGACCCACTCCCACCATCCTGCCCCTCTCACCTTCTTAGCTTTGTGAAAAGATGTCCCTGCTCCTCCAGACCCAGCTTTCCTGTCTGCATCGGGACTCTGCAGGTACTAGAAGTGAGGAGTGGGCTCTAGAGTCAGACCCGTCTGAGTTAAAATCTGTCATGTACTTTTTCTATGACTTTGGGCAAGTTACTTCATCTTTCTGGGCCTCGTTTTCCTCATTTGCAAAATTTGAATAATGCTGGTACCTACACCATAAGGCACTGTGGTGAGCATTAAATGAAGTGATGCTTGGAACATTCTTAGGATGGTGTGGGCACTTCGTGAGTACCTGATCCATGGCATGAGTTATACTATTGCCATCAGCACCACCACCCCTCCAATATCCAACCACATCCAGCTCCACGACTTCTCCCAGGAGGAGTCTCCATGCCTCTGCCCAGCTTTGCCGACCAGGACAGTGGTCTCTTTGACATTAGTTTGTTTTATAATTTCCCATACTCCAGAGTCCCAGGATGTCATTTTTAGGGCTGGCTTAGTCTCAGGTTATTTCTAGACTTTAACCCACATAACTTCAAACAGTCCTTTACTAGCTCTGTGCCCTAATTTCCTTCTCTGTGAAACAGGAATAATACCTTTTTCTTCCTAATTCCCAGGGATTTGGGGTTTTTTTCTTCCTTGTTTTTCTTCCTTGATTTTATTTTGATTTTATTTTCATCAACTTTTATGTGCCCTTAAAGTCACCCTTAGTCCTTGATGGGGAAAGGTAGAGCTATAGATAAATAAACATCCTATATTATAAAAGCCTAATATGCAAATTGGCCAAACGATGGAACGACCATTGGAACAACCAGTCGCTATGATGCATACTAACCACCAGAGAGCATATGCTCAATGCAGGAGCTGCCCCCAGCTCACAGGCCGCAGGCCAGCCAAGGTGAGTGCCTACGGGGCCCCCCCAACCATCCTGCCTCACAGAGTGAGGCAACCAGTGGGGAGGGGGGCAGGGCTGCTGGCAAGTGGGTGGCAGCGAAGGGTGGGGGCCAACCAGCAAGCGGGCCAGTGCTACCCCCCAATTGCCTTGCCGGTTGCCTTACAGATCAGCCCTGATCACCGGCCAGGCCTAAGGACCCTACCCATGCACGAATGCATCGGGCCTCTAGTAAGTAAAATAAAGAGTAGCTGTAAAAGAAGTGCAAAGCATCATACATACAAAAGACATTTTTAGTTGTGTGTTATTAGTAGCCGATATTGGAAAGTCCCCTCTGTCATTATGTCTGTTGAGTTTAGAAATGTTCAAATTATTGTAGGCTTTGTGTGATACCTCCAGAAAGTGGGATATAAGAAAAATATGGAGGAGATAAACTTGTTTGGATCCTTTGAAGAGGGAAGTTCTGAAATAGCTAAGTAGCAAAGCTAAGTAACATATGTGACCACAAGTTCTTAAATGCAAGAATTAGCATAGAGGTCACAATACATCTCTCAGCCTCACCGGTGCTCACTGCAAATGTCACACACAAAAGTGGTTACAAAGGCAGCAGGGAGTCATTTACAAATTAGCTGATATTTACTGAATGTTTTCTTGGCCTTTCTCCAGGTAATCCTTGAATAAACATAGGGAGACATTCTATTTTATCCCCATTTTACAGTAGAGGAAATGGGCCCAGCGAGGTTATTTAAGCAAGGTTACGGTGGAACTACACAGTCTAACTCCTAGGCTATGTCAGTGGCCACCATCGTCGATACTGCGCCTTAACCCAGTGGGTCCTCCCAGCCACAGCCTCGTAATGCCCACTGCTTCCCCAGGTTTCTCCTAATGCTTACATCATGGGATTCTCTGTCACAGGGCCAGAGCCAGGACAAAGCAATAGGGCTTACATTTTGCTCTGGCTTCTATCTGGCTTGTTTGCCAGCCCTGGCCTTCCTTTATCGCTATCCCAGATTTATTCTTACCCGCTTTGGCGTACACCTGATTAGCCCACAACACTCAAAACTCAAGAGGGACTATATTTCAACAGGTCATTGTTTGAGGGGTGGGGAGGTATTGGTGATGGTCCCTTTTTTTAGCTGAGATAATATTGGTTAATAACATTATGTAAATTTCGGGTGTACATCATTGTAAGTTGATATCTGTATAAGCCCTTGTGTTCTCACTGCCCAAAGTGTAGTTTCCTTTGTCATCTTATATTTGAACCCCATTTGCCTTCCCCCATCCCTTTTCCTTCTCGTAACCAGCATTCTGATGTCTGTATCTGTGTGTTTATTGGTTTTGTGTTGTCAGTCCCCCCTTCCTTTTTTGAAATCATATGATTTTTGTCCTTTCCGTCTGACTTACTTCGCTTAGCATGATACCATCAAGATAATGAAAGTTTACATTGTCGCAAAAGGCAGCGTTTCATCTTTTTGTGTAGCTGCTTCAATAGGACATTCCTAAAGGCTCACAGGCATTTGTTCACCTTCTTTGATTGCAGATCCCTTTGAGGATCTGATAGAGAGAATCAAAACTATCTCCAGAAAAAAAGGGGAAGGTGTCAATACAGTGTGATGTTTCAGGGATCCCTCCCCCTGTATCCTAGACCTGAATTTAACATTTGAAGGAATAAAACAAGAACGACAAGAGGAGGTGGTAGTGGGCTTGCTCTTTAGGGGTTGGGCGCCTGTCTCCTGCCTCCTTACCAAAAGATAGCTGGATCTTTAAACTAATGCCACACAGTACAGAGCAAGAAACAAAGAATCTAGCAACCACTCCACCTCCTGTATGTTTTTTATGTGACTTTAACCTGCAGGCCAGTTTTGTCGGTTCAGTGTCTGCCACATCCTTTCATCTTACAGTGTCTTAGAGTGATCTGTGACAGTGCAAAGACACTTCAATTATGGCCAAGGTGTAGCTCAGGAATTCCATTGCAGAAGCTGCACTTGGTGAAGGCGTCCACCAGCCATTTTTGTGACGGACACAGAAGACGTGCTGGTGCATCGGACAGGACCTAGCGTTCCGAAGCAGGATCTTGTTCAATGTTGCATGCGATGTTTCCTATTGGCTCAGAAAACTTGATGTGTTTGAAGGCAGGGGTAGAAAAAACAGCCTGAGAAATTCTGTGTACTCAGACTCCTTGGTAGTTTGTTTACTGAGTAGTGGGCTGTGTGCTGCTGGGGGTGAAATAAAGCCTTTGCCCCGCCCAGGTGGCGTCCAGGCAGCAGGAAGCCTGGCAACCTTCCACAGTGATCAGCTGCGGGGAAAACAAAATTCCTAACCCCAAATGCCCTTTTCCCTCCCAGAAGACAGTATTGTCCTGACGTAGGAAAGCCGTATCTTAATGCCCAGCTCTTGGTCTAGCACTCATGAAGCCGCAGTAATATAACTGTGTTTCTAGTTCTTAGTCTCCTTTATCAGTCGGTCCTTCCATCTCCCCTCTGGTTTCTCTAAATTAAGAAATTAGACCTTGATACAAGTGGTACATTTTCAATTTCTTAGAAAGGGTAAAAAGTAGATAGTATGAAGCAGATAGCAAACTAGGAATGTAAATGCTTGAACTGTACTAAATTTGTGATCAGACAGAAGTGGGCCCAACGTGACAGGGCTGAGGGCTGGGCCAGGCAGAAAGTATAGCCTTTGGGGCTTGAGGGGTTTCATCACTTTCTCCTTAGTGTCCTTAGACATATTAAAGAACTTCTCTGAGCCTCAGTTTTTTCATCTGTCTTATGGGGATAATAATGGAATTGAATAGACAATAGGAGTCACAAATAGGAGCCACCCCCCACTGTTTAACCACCAGGCTCAATGATCCATAATGAATGGGCTTATGAGTAGTACCTTTCTTCCTCCCTGTTGAAAATGAGAACATTTGCTTATCTCTTTCCTTCTATCATATATCAAATACCTTGTGAAGGTTACAAAGCACTGATCATTTTCCTGTATTGCTGTGAGGAAGCAGGTTATCTGCAGTAAATGCCCTGTGTCCATTTCCACACTTCGCAGTCAGGCATGCGGTTTTGATAAACTACTTTCCAAGTTCTGGAGGGATTAGGTTTAGGCCTAAAAGCAGCCATGGTGTTGTCCCAGGAGCTGGAGAGGTTCCTGGCATCTGCTTCTGGCCCTTGGCAAAGTCAAGGTCACCGTATCACTGCAGAAGGGAGGGAACGTTGGCTTTCCTGGCCGTCTCGCCTGCCCGTCGTATGCCAATCAGTTAAGATCCCAACATTCCCTGTTTACAACCCGTGTTTTTGTTTCTGTGCATCTGGGGGATGTGAGCTGAGTATCCTGGCGTGGGGGAAGGTGCAGAGCGGAGGCAGTGATAATTGCCAGCCCTCTGTCACCACCTTCTCTGCTAGAATGACATATATTGTGTCTTTCCACTGAGCAGACGTGCTTTTAGCACCTGAGAGTGAGGGAGCAGCCTGGTAACCATTGCCTGTAATTTTCTGCCTGAAATTCTCGTTTTGTTCATTAGCACACTGGCTTAGAAATCAGTTGGCTAGCTGCCGAGGGCCAGGACAGTGCCTTCAGCACTCAGCGGGAGCCCTGCAGAGCTGTGCCTCTTCTCAGTTGGCCTTTGCTTTGTGTCCCTTGCCTGTGCTGGGCCAAGGGCAGCGCTTGCCTACATGTGACTGTGCTTGCATTGTGACTCAGAATTGGCACAGTGATTTCACTTCGGTTAAAAAAAAAATAAAAATCCAGAAACACAGTCTAAACTCCCAACTTCTGAAAATAGTGTCCATTCTAGTTATTCAAAGCAGTTTCAAAGTTACAGAGTCTTATTTCTGTGGAATGTTCTGATTTGGCAAGTTGCAAACCCTAGAGTTATTTTAACTTTGCTGAAAAAGAGGTACTCCTTAGATTTCCTTTTCAAGGACATAGCCTTTTTTGCTAAGCCTCAGGATCCATGCTCCCTAGAATTCATTGGTGATTTCAGGCAATGAGCTATGGAGAACAATCTGAAATATATATTTGTTCTTTTTGTAGATTTACCACAACTCGTCTTGGGGAGAGGTTCCCACTTTTGTATATGTATGATAGTTATGGTACTTGTGATAAAGGCATGAGTCACTTTTGTCTTTAAAAAAGCAACTAGAAGGGTATGAAGTGAAAAGCGGCCTTGTCTCCATAGTGCTTCTCCCAAGAGGTAATCAGTGTAAATAACTTCTGTGTATCTTTCCAGGTATTTTTTCTACACAATTATAAACATATGTATACATACAGGTATATATATACATATACATACATATATACATGCACATATTACACACACACAAACAGCACATGTATCTATTTTTTAGAAATGCAAATGGAATTTTACAATATATACCAATTTTTTTTATCTTGCTCTTTTCACTTATTGCCATATCAAGGCATCTTGCCAAACTAGTACATGTAGAGCTCTCATATTTTTAGTGGCTGCATAGTATTCCATTTTATCATTGAACCATAATTTAGTTAGCATGATATCTGTTTAGGATGTTGCCATTTTTCTTTCTCAATCTGTGACTCTCTTTGTACATATCTTACCCAGTGCATTTGGTGAGTGAATATTCTCACTAGAGGGATTATATCTTGAGAATTATATTGCTGTATTTTACTGATTTTTTACAGAGAAGACAGGAGAGGGATAGAGAGTTAGAAACATCGATGAGGGAGAAACTTTGATCAGCTACCTCCTACACATCTCCCACTGGGGATGTGCCTGCAACCCAGGTACATGCCCTTGACCGGAATTGAACCTAGGACCCCTCAGTCTGCAGGATGACGCTCTATCCACTGAGCCAAACCGGTTAGGGCATATTGCTGTATTTTAAATATTAGTTAATATTTCCCTGGCTGGGTGACTCAGTTGGTTGGAGAATCGTCCCATTCACCAGAAGGTGGTAAGGTTCGCTTCTTGATCAGAACACACATGTTTCTCTTCCTCTCTCTCCCTTTCTCTCTCTCTCTCTCTAAAAATCAATAAAAACATGTCCTCAGATGAGGATTACATATTAGTTCATATTTATAATGAAGCCTAATGATTAAGTAACAAAAGATTTTCTTTAACATGTGCAAGAAATATTTATAGATGATGGAAGTGTTAAAGAAATCAGTTTGAGTTAAGTTAATCTTATTACTTGCTAAGAATTAATTCATGATAAAATATTTGTTTTAGAACATCAAATTTATATACCATAAAGGAATTTATGGGGGTGGCCTTTTTAATGAGTTGCCATAGCCCTAGATACAGAGCTGTGACACATACATCATTGGAGTGTACTTCCAGAGGTGGAACTAAAAATAATAATTTCTCCTAAGAGGAGGTGAGAAATGCTGGGGGTGTATTTTTCTTTCTAAAACTGTGTTTGTAAGTGATTAAATGACAGTTTAAAAAAAAATCACTGAAGAACTAGATGTCTGACTAAACAGTAGAAAGCATCTGAATGTACATGTCTGAACAATATTAGACAATGAATAATTACGTTTAGAGTAAATCTTGATAGCATTAATAGCTAAGGCTCTCTTTAAATAAACCCATACAATCAGATTCATTTGCTCTGGGTACACAGCTAAATCTCTATTTTCCCTTTATGGACACATTCCCATGGCCATGTGTCTGATTAGTGGCATCCATGTAGGAAAAAACTGTCTGTTTCACTCTGGCCAGTGTGGCTCAGTTGGTTGAGCATTGTCCCATGTACCCAGAGGTCGCTGGTTGGATTCCCGGTCAGAGCTCGATCCTCACTAGGGGGCGATCAATGTTTTTCTCTCTGTTTCTCTTTCTCCCTCCCTCTTCTTCAAAGCAATAGAAAAAAAAAAAAAAAGGGAAAAAAAGCTGTCTGTCTCGTGTGAGGTGGGCTCCAATGTCACAGCCCAGCGTACTCCGGTGGGAACTGCCACTCTGCCAAAAGAATGGCCCAGTGCTTTTGGCCTTGGCAGGTCCTGCTCCAGCCCAGGACAAGTTTTCTTCTGACTACGGATACCCTGTATCTTATAACAACCGCCTCCACCCTTCTTCATTTGTGTCGATAACTTCAGTATTTACTCCACAACAGTGGTTCTCAGCCAGGGATGAATTTGCCCCCCAGGGGACATCTGGCAATGTTTGGAGACATGTCTGGTTGTCACAGCTATGGATGTGCTACTGGCCCCAAGGAGGCGGAGGCCAAGCATGCCATTAAACACCTTGCTCTGCACAGAGCCGCCCCCCTGCCCCTCTGCCAGTTCCTGGAGTTCTTTCTCTGTGCGCCCCGCTCCTCCAGCTCTCTGCCCCACAGGTTCCAGGCACCTCGGGCTCCAGCCTCTGTCTCCCCAGCGAGGAGACCGCTGTCCTCTGCTTGGCTTCCTCCTCCGTGCACTGTGGACCAGAAAGTACCCCTAGACTAAGGTGACCAGATTTTAACATTGGTAAAGCGGGACACCATTGATGGGGGGGGTGTCTTTTATTATTATTATTATTATTATTATTATTATTACTTAAAATATTACAAAGAGTAGTACATATGTGTCTTTCCAAAAATCAGGACTCTTTTAAAATGCCACGGGACATGGGACAAATTGTTAAAAATTGGGACTGTCCTGCCAAAAGCGGGACGTCTGGTCACCTTACCCTAGACATGTTACTGTTCCCCTTCTCTCAGGGATCAAAGTCCTTCACTACCTGTGTCTAGTACCTGAAAACTGTTGTTCCATTCATTTTGTCCGGTTTTCTTATTGTTCACAGCAGGAGGGCAAGTTGGGCGCCAGTTACTTTGTCATCGCCAGAGGCTACTTACTCAGATTTTTTTTTTTCCTCTGAGTATTTTTCTGTAGTAAGTAAAGGCAGGGATCCTGTCCCCACTTTATAGATTAGATGACACAGAGTTGTCAAGAGTGAATAAGAGGCTTGAAATCACAAACTGAGTTGTCAGGATGGCAGGAACCATGGATCACGTGACCCGGTCCTCACCTCGTTAAACTCGATCCCACCTGCAGAGCTGAGCACACCAGTGAGTGTTACTGGTAACCCTGGCAGAGACAAAAGCAGTGGAGCAAAAGAGAAGACAGTAAAAAAAGGTGGCAAAAGAATGGGGTAGGGGAAGACTCTACAGCTGCATATTAGGAGAGAAATTTAGGACAGCTATAATAATCCCAAGAGTGCATCAGATGTCACTGTCTGTCACCTAATAAGATATTGAAATAATAGCCACTATTTACTCTCCCTTACCACTGTGCTGAGAGCCTTCGATGTGTTATCTCGTTTAGTCTTCATTCTCTACCTAAAGAAGAAACTATGACCCTTACCGTACAGATCAGGAAACGGGGACTCAGAGAGGAAAAGTTAACTGCCCAGAGAAATAGCTTAGTGTGCTGCAGTGCTGAGACTTGGCCAGATCTGCAGACTCCAACGCTTGTGCTCTTCCACTGTGGGTTCTCATCAGGGGTTGCCTCTTCCTGACTCATTTTTGTTGACTTGCCTAATATTTTCCCTACGTTATTCCACCTCTTCAGGGGCACATTTATTTTCTTCTGGCTTTAAAACCAGCACATGCTAATTGTAGGAGAATTTGAAAATACAGAACATTAGAAGGGGGAAAAATCATTTATAATCTTTATCCTTATCTGTTATTTCCAGTCCCAAACTTCGCTTACAGTAATGTGCACCTCTATAACTGCTTTGCCTTCGTCGCGTGTGGTAAGTACTCAGTGAATATTTCTTAATTTCAGGCACCACAGGGATTACATAGAATATTTAAAACATCACACTTGCTGAAACAGTTACACTTTTGTGTTTAGGCCTAAAGAACTACTGGATTCCAGTGGATACACATGAAGACTTGATTGTCTAATGCATCAGGCATATGCCAAGTTAAGTTTCATGGCCCTTACATAACTCCTTGCACCATACTATACACATAGGCACCCAACAGGTATCCTTTGAGTGATTGATAGACCTTTAGAGATGGAAAGTCAATTCAACACATTTGTTTATCAAATGTTCACTGGGCACCTACGACTAGTATGTGCCAGGCACTGTGCTAGCTCCTGGGGTGAAGTGAGAGCTAGATGCAGTCTCTGCCCTCTTGGGATTTACCTCCCAGGGATAGAAAACCCTAGAAACTGGCCTCTAAAATGTTCAGAATAGAAGACATTCGTTCTCCCACAGTGAGAGTTGTTTGTCATGAGGTTACAAAAGAATAGCTGTGAAAGACCAGGTAGAGTTCCTGAAATGAAGAAGGGAAATGATACTTCGGGCTGATGTTAGCTGATAGGTTGGCCAGCTGCCATACCGTCTCACGGAGGAAGATTTTATCTGTCTCCTTTGGTCTCATCTTCTTTTCATCTCCAGGTTTGATGTCTGAGCTTTAGCCTGGACCTTTGATTTACAGTGTTCTGGAGAAAGAGGCCAGGGATGACAAAGCCAGCCAGGCCGTGCCCGAGAGCCTGACGTGTTGTCCTAGATCCGGATCTGACTTAGAGCCACACGGAGGGCTTCAGCAGATTGCACAGGGTGAACCTGCTGGGAAGGCAGCTCCCCTGCAGCCCCATAAAATAGGTTCCCAGTTATTCTTTGGAACACAGTTCGCCTGGGTATTGAATGTCACAACAGCAATTTGTAGTCCTCTGATAAGTCTTCTACCATCTGATTTAACAAGCTGAGAAAATGAAAGATTATGGATCCATCAGTTATAAATATATTAAACTAGGAGCCCGGTGCACAATATATTGTGCACCCGAGAGGTCCCTCAGTGTGGCCTGTACCCTCTCACAGTCTGGGACCCCTCAGGGGATGTCCACCTCCTGGCATGCCTGGCCAGCCTGGATGAGGGGATGATGACAGTTTGCAGGCTGGCCAAGCCCACCCCACCCACCCCACACACCCCTCAAGCTGCCACCCGTCCAGCGCACCCCGCCCACCTGACACACCCTGCGGCCTGTGCCACACCCGCCTCCGCGGTTGCGCTGTCGTCCTCCATCTTGGCTGAGCTAATTTGCATACAGCCACTCTGATTGGCTGGTGGGTGTGGCTTGGCTGGTGGGCGTGGCTTCCCAGAGAAATGGTCAATTTCAATATTGCTCTTTTATTAGAGTAGATAAGAGGCTTTAAAAGTATGTGAAAATCTGTGACCAAAATTTTTTTAAACCTTTAAAATAGAATTTGGTAAACACTTTGTTATAACATACTGGATATTGAGAGAAGTGAGCTTAGTTATCTTTTGGGAGTATTAACGAATTACCCCAAATCTTAGTGTATTAAAACAACAAACATTCATTATCTTACAGTTTCTGAGGGTCAGAAATCTGGGAGTGGCTTAGCTGGGGGTTCTGGCTCGGGATCTCTCATGAGGTTGCAGTGAAGTCGAAGCCTTGACTGGAGCTAGCGGATCTGCTCCCAAGAAGATTCACTCAGGTGATTCTTGTCTGGAGCCTTCAGTTCTCCACACGGGCCTGTCCAAGGGCTGCTGTGTATCCTCATGACATGGCAGCAACTTTCCTCAGAGTGAGTCATGAGACTGGTAACATTCACTCATCCCACCAGGATGGAATGTAGATTGAAGTTTGAGTCTTCCCAATTTCATTTGAAGATCCTAAATTTAGATTGCCTTTCCAAATCCTAATGTTAAGATTGCATTTTTCAAATCTAAAGTCATGGATCAGTTACACACTGTGTTGCATGTACATACCTTGACCTTTATGGTGAGTGGAGGCCTTAACTTCTTTTTAGAAACCACTGGATGGCTTAGCGTGTTGTAACTGGGGACTAAGTCCCCCGCGTTGGGTCTTTAAGGATGATTTCCACACAGCTGCAGAAATTTTACCTGGAGAGGCATGTGAAATGAAAGGACTTACTGTACTCACAGATCCTAGAGAAGGGAAGCACGTGGGAGGAGCACGCAGGAAACAGACTTAACCAAGCAGGAAGGGAGCTGAGAGAGTGAATACCCATGGTCAGGTGCCTCTATTGGGATCAGGTACAATCCCTACATAAGCAAAAGGCATGAGGGGCTCTTACTGGTGTATTTAAATGTCACTTGGTCACAGGGGAGGGTGATAAGAGCAACAAACTATAGCAGGAACCAGCCTTATGACATCAGTGCACCTAGTCACTTGGCAGGTGCTCACACCTTATTTATGGGGATGTTGAGTCATCAGGAAAATCTGAAGTTTTCAACATTGACAATACACTTAGCTAAACCATGTTTCTTTCAAAATACTTTATGAGATCTCTCTTGTTATACCCAAAGAAAGGGTATACTCTTTTTAAATCCTCAGCCAGAAATAAGTCTATTGATTTTTACTTTTCTAGAGATAGAGAAAGGGAGAGAGAAAGAGAGAAACATTGATTGGTTATCCCCCATATGAACCCGAAACCTAGGTACATGCCCTGACCGGGAATCGAATGCACAAACTTTTTATTGTTGTACAGGATGGTGCTCCAACCAACTGAGCCACCCAACCAGGGCGAGGATGTACTCTTTTAAAACAAATTAGCAGTTTGAACCTGAAAGGATAGTCACACTAGAGTCAGCTTTTCTTGGCTCTTGTTAATACAGATGTATGGAGCATCACTGATTGATCATAAGCATCATCTGCTGGCTGCCCCCTCTTGCACAGAAAACCAGCATGTACCTATGATCATGGCAACCTGCTTTTGGTGTTGAGTGGACAACTGCAGAAATGGACCAGTCTCCGTAGTCCCATCTTTAACTGTGCGTGGGACCCGGCCTCAGGATATGAACAGAATAAGGCGGAGGCAGGTCAGCACCATCAGAAGCTATTATCAGACTCCCACTGTGTGCCTGCAGGCCCCCAGCCGATACGCCTAGAACTCAATATTGGATTCCTCATTACAGCCTCAGCTAGGCTGGCACGCTTGGCAACCCACAGTGCAAATGGAAAATGTGTCTGAGTAAAGAGCGTTTTCCCTTTCTCTCTCCTTAAGGAAAGAAAAGGATTGCTGTGGAAGTTATTTCTGATGTTAATAGGAACATGTTGTCTTGGCTCTGCCGGCCAAAAGAAGACAGCCTGAGCTGATAGAGTGAGATGCCATTAAAGGAAGTCACGGTGAGGGAGATGCCCCTAGCGCTCCTCATTTTCCAGAGCACTGTTGTGTTCGTGGTCTGATCTGCTGCAAGGGACCCGGGTATTATGCCTTTGACCACGTGGGAAGCACAATTTGCATTTTCTGGACCACTGTGGGTTGTGCTGTGAGCACCGTCGGAGGGAGCCCTGGGCCAGGCGGAAGGAAGCGGCTGCCCGCAGAGGCCAGCTGACGCCAAGGGTTTTTCTTTACCGTCAGTGGACATGAGCTTAGCTGCAGGTTATATTTCTGTGCCGTTCAAGCCATTTAGTATTTTTAGATGGTAACAAAATACAATTAGACTCTTTCAGAGGCTAACAAAATAAAATGCAATACGTAAGCTCCTACAGGAAAAATAAGCTAGTCTTGTGGACCCTGTGACCACAATCCTCCTTTTCCCATATTGAAATAACTCTGTGATATGTTCTCGATAATACGAGGTTTTGTAGAAATATAATTACAGGTTCACAGCAGACCTGACTCATTTACTTGGACAGTCTTTTTTTTAAAGGATTTCTGCCATTATGATACCTGCACAGAACTCTGCATTGTCACCGAGGCAGAGTTTGTATAAGGTAACAAGATTTTCTCCAAGTAGCCTTACTTCAGCAATCTACACACGTGGCTTTCCCAAGAAGTGTCATCACCAGTGCCTGCCACCTGCAAGGTCTTGAATTCTGAAGGCTCCTTTCCTGCCCCCACCAGAGAGTCAGTCTAGCATAGAAGCTGAGAACATGGCTCTGGTACTAGACTTCCCTGGATTCGAATCTGAGCTTCACCACTTACTAGCTTGGGACTTTGAGAAAATCACTAGATCTCTCTGTGTCTCCGTTTCCTCATCTGTTAAATGGGTTGACTTGAAATGATTGATGTTAAAGCCTGTGAATAGCGCCTGGCACATGGTAGGTTTCACATAAATGCTGTGGTCTGGCTAGTCTATCATTCCACCTCCCCCATCACCCCACTCTTCACCTTCATGACCTTTCACCCTCCCCTGCCCCCGTGCCCCTTCCTTCTCCCACTGGCATCTCCCTCACTGCATTTGCCTCTAATGCCTTCATCAGCCATCTGATTTCCTTGCTGCATGACTGTATCAGTTCAGGTTCTGGTGGGGAACAGATAACACAGTCCTACCAGGTAATCTGAGGGAAGCTTAATAAATAGAATATGTACAGAGGTCTGAGCAGCTGGGAGGAAACCACAGGGGAAGCACAGGACCTGGGCCTAGAAACCCAGAGCGGGCGCGCCCACAAGAGCTGTGTGGCGTGGGCTGCCTGACTAGAGCCGTGAGCTTGTGGAGAGATACAGCCACCATATGGCAAGGAAAAGAGGAAAGGAGCCAGGGAAGTAAATAGTCCCTCACCTTTCTCTCTCCTTGCATCTCTGGCTAGGCCTCCCTGTGGTTCCCAGCTCCAAGACAGAGGGCCAGGGCACCCGGCCATGTCTCTGCCCTCCTGTCTGCCCTGCCACTCAGCCAGTCTGCAGGCTGCTCATCCAACACCTCTTTTCAACTTTTTGTGACCATTCCCTTGCCCTAGAGACCCCATCTTTCCTTCTTGACCTAGAGAATGCTACCTATTCATATGATCCAGCTCCAAATACCCTGCCCCCAGTTAGTTCCCTGACAGCTGATTCTACGTGTACTTCATTAAGCTGCATTGCGTGTCGTGATCTGGGGGCCTATTTTGTGGGACTGCTTTATCTGTAGGCCAGACCATCCACTGCTGAGGATGGACCACATCATACTCATCTTGGCATGTATGCATGTACTAGTATGTATGTATGTATGTATGTATCTATGTATGTATGTATTTATGACAGAAGAAGTGATGTGTTGTACACATTACATTCAGCCACTGTTATCTAGGCATTCTTTTGTGGCGCCTTCAAGTGGCTGAAATAAATACGAGTGCTGAAAAAAAATTAGTTATATTGAAATGACTAATGGAAAGATGTGATAAATGTCACTTACCTGGCTAAAGATGGTGCTAGTTCTGATCATGGATTCAGCATATTTAACACTGGTTAACTATAACACATGTTGTGCATATCCAGGTCACTCCCTGATACCCTCCCCTCTCATCCAGATTTACTTGCTGTCATATTCACTGTGGGGGCACCCTACATGTGACTTATTAGAATTTATCTGTGTAGTTATTTATTCCTTGTTTTACTTTCTCTTCCAAATCTTCATCTGCATGAGAATAGAGACTATATCTGTGATATTCATCACAGAGGCTCCAGACCTTAGAACAGTATATGGCACATAATGGATATATCTGTTGAATGAATAAATGTATTGGTCATAATACTATGTGGCATGTCACAACCTCAGGAGGCCAGCAGAGTGAAGATTCTAGATGCCATGGAAGGACTGATGAAGTTCCTTTCCATGCTCAAGTCATTCATTGCTGCTTAAAAGAGTCATTTCTTCATTACCCCACTTGCCCATCATCAGAGCAGCCACCCTTCCCACTTGTATGGGAGCAGGACTTGGACCAAGAACAAACTCCCTTTTCCTTCAGTCGCCATAGGGAATATAATATTTGGGGAATTGTTTATCTGAAATTATTCTATTTCTCATTTCTCTTTCCCAAATGCTGCCAACCAAAATATATTAAATTGTTATTTGGACCATTTCAAACCTATTCAGTAATTTTGAAAATGTGTAATAGGCATTGTTGGGACTTGTAATTGAAAATTGGCATCATTTTATATTACTCACTATTGTGATAGCCTAACCAGATTTTATTATGAATTAATGACTTTAGGGAGTTCTTTTTAAAGGTCACAAATGATGTTTAATATCCTCAAAAAAGATTTTACTTTTTAGAAACAGGAAGTAGCAATCTAGCCTGGAAGCCTTAATTTATTTAAGCCCTACCATTGCTCAATCGTCTTTTCATCTGCCATTTTTCTGAGGTCTAATATTCTGGGGGGGAAAAATGTTCTGAAAAGGAAATCATACTTGGTATTTGAGACAACAAGGCTCCTATGAATCTTATATAATGAAGATAGAAAAAGATCCTGACAAAAAAACAACAATCCAAACAACAAAAAGCAATTAATTTAGAAAGACTAAGTAGGATTGTCTAAAATAAAAACATGACAGAATTGGACAGATGGACTTTAGAAACTTGCAGAATATTAACTCTGGACCCATGTTGTAACAGGTTTTCACTGGCACATCTGTTGCAAACTAATTGCCTCTTTTCTGCCTGATAACTGAAGTTGAAGTTTGGGGGTTTTGCAATAGAAGCAATTAAAAGCTCAACACTGTCATATTTTTCATTGATTTACCCATGAGGGGTTTGATTTATATGGATAATTTGATTTATTTTGAGGACAATTATAATTATAAGTGTGTTTTACTAGACAGCTTGTCCTTTGTAATATCATTTGCCTTAACTACAGCATAATTTCTTCTGCCCTTCTGGTTTACAGCCTCTTCTTTAGAAAAACACACACATAAGCATAGACAATATCCATGAAGAAAATATTTTTAAGGTAGATGAGAATGGAATGGTTTGGGGGCTCTCAATCTTGGGTAATGGAAGATGAGATTTGGATCCGCTGTGGTACAGGAAGGAGACTGTCAGAGCTGGGAACAGGCAAAAACAGAAGTGCTCAGTGCTCAGATGAACTGTTATACGTACACATACTTACAGTATCTCTAAAAGCTGAACAATTGTATACCCTGCAACCCAGCAGCTCCATTCCCAGGTACAGCCCTGAGAGAAATGCATCCATATTTTCAAGGAAAGACAGATAGTCATAGCAGCACCAGTGATAGCAGCCATAACTAGAAACTATCCAAATGCTCATCACCAGCAGAACGGACAAATAAGTGGTTATGTGTTCATACAATGGAATTCTGTATATCACTGCAAATGAGCAAACTGCAGCTCTACACAGCGAAATGATGATTCTCACAAGGTTGAGTGAAAGAAGCCAGATACCAAAGGATACCTACTGTAATTCCACTTGTTTTCAGCATAAAAACGACACAGCAATCTAGATGTTAGAAGTCAAAATAACAAAACTCCTTGGACGGGTAGTAGGAGTAACTTCTCGGGCACTGGAAGGGCTCCTGGGTTCTCCAGGGCTCTTTGCTTCTTGATCTGGGTGCTGGTTATACCCACAGTGTTCAGTTTGTGAAAGTTAATAGAGCTATGATTCAGGAACTTTCATATATGGCTATTATAATTTTCCAGAGTTTAAAATATATCCATTTAAAAACAGGACCTTGCTATAATTTTCAAGCAGGCTCATTAGAAAAGGCAGAAGTTTACATTGACACTTTGACTAAAGGTTAAAAGGCACACAACTCCTGCACTGTCTTTTCTTTTGTTAATCCTCACTTGAGGATATTGTTTCCATTGATTTTTAGAGAGAGGGGAAGGGAGGGGGAGAGACAGAGAGAGAAATATCAATGTGAGAGAGACACATTGATTGGTTGCCTCCCGCATGCACCCAGGCCCAAAGATTGAGCCTGCAATCGAGGTATATACCCTTGACCGGAATCGAACCTGGGACCCTTCAGTCCTTGGGCCGATGCTCTATCCACTGGGCAAAACTGGCCAGGGCAGTACTACCCTGTCTTTAAGCAGCCCATGTTATCTACCAACAGAAACTACTGAGACAGTTCAACTCAGCTATGATCTTTTTGTGAAGCACCATGGGAGCTCATCCAACCCCCATCTCCCTTAGGGGTCAGCTCTTTTTCTGGTTCAGTGAGATCATGGCACTCTGACCTCTGTTCTCCACAAGCTCTGATTATAGCCACTTTGAAAACAAAAACAGAAACAGAACAGGTTTTAGCAGTTGATAGCGCTCTAGGGGTTTTATTTCTTCGGATTCTTTCTTGACTGCAAGTTGATCAAGGCCATCAGCCCCACCTTTCATTTCTCCACCCAGGTTCAGGCGTTTGGTGGACATTTAATATATGTTTGACAAATGACTGTTGCCCTTGAAGAAACAGGAAAGAACAGAGGCTCTGCCTGAGGCAGAACAAGCATTTGCTTTTAAGTGGCAATAGTTGTGTTGGTTTCTTTGCGTTGTCTGTATTTGATTTTTCTAGTTCCTTTGATCTCCACTTCTCTCTGAAAATTCTCTTGTTTACGTGTTTATTGTAGGAGACTGGGAAATATGAAAAGGCACAAGGAAGTAGAAGATAAACACCCATAATCTTTCCACTCAGAGAGCAACGCTTTGGTTATTTTGCTGTATTTTCCCTTGCTTTCCCCAGAATGCCACTGTTTTCGTGCTCCCTGTCCTCCTCTCCCACTCTCCTGTTTCTTGTTTTTATTTTATTTCTTAAGAATGATGGAAGCGAGTCTAGGGGAGAAACTTCTCCAAATTTTTTAAAGGATTTTTTGATAGAGTAGAAAACGTATGTGTTACTGCCTCCGTTTTCTTTACTCTCCATATGTGAAGGGGTAACGTAGATTAAGAGCTGGACTTTCGTGCCTTGCTATGAAATAACATGACATGATGCAGGAGTTCCTCTAGGATAGACCATTGTGTTGACTACTGTTATTGTCCTCAATCAAGTCCTGAAAGCAGGTGAGATCTTTCAGATTCTTAGATGTTACCTGTTTTAGACCTTAAAATCCCATTAATCCTAGTTCTCTGCCTGAGAATTTTAACAGAAGATTTGCCTCTCTGGGCTGAGATTTCTGGGTGGTTGCACAAGGCTGTGCCGTTCTTGATGTGTCTGGGGCTGCACAGGAACTACCTACACCAGTGCCGTGTGGCTGCCATAGCTGCCTTCTTTGTCATGACCTAGAGCTTCAGGTCTGTCATGCTCCTGGGTGCACACACCTTACAATGTTTGTACTCTTGCTTTCCTCCTAAAATAGTCTTAAAATAGACTCCTGTTTCTCCTTGACCTGTTTCAAGTTTTCCCGCAGATTACTTTGAGCTTTGTCCCTAGTTTCTCTTTAGACTCCTTAAGAATTTACATGACATTTATTTAAATGAGATTATTCATTGGTAAGAAGAACTATCTCCCCTGTAAACACTGACATACTATTTCTCTTAACCTTTAAAATACCTTAAAGGCGTATTGTTTTGTTCAACTCAGCTCTGGTTGGGGGCCATGTGACCTTTGCATTATTTCTAAGGCCTCTGCTTAACCATGTTGCTATAAATGATTGTTTGTCCTGAACAGAGTCTGTCTAAAGTGAGTATCCTACTCTGTGTGTGTGTGTGTGTGTGTGTGTGTGTGTGTGTGTGTGTGTGTGTAAGACAGAGAGAATGAGAGAGAGAGAGAAAGAGAGAGAGAGAGAGAGAGAGAGAGAGAGAGAGAGAGTATACTCCTCTCTCCTGGAATCCCATTCATCTAGGAGGCACCTGCTGTGTTTGGGATTGAGGAGGCAACACTTCATATGTGTTTACATCTGATTCCTTTCAACATTGTGACCTTAGAATACAGGTATCTGCTTGTGGATGAGTTTATTGATGTGATATTTATGTTATCATTATCCGGAAGACAGTGCTCAGTTTTTGGGAAATCCACCATTCACATCCAAGCCTTCTCCTGGAGGCCTCTGGGTGAGTGGTTCTCCTATTCCGTGTGTCCTTCCCTTCAAATATAATTTTCCAAAGTAAAAAACAACAACAACAAAAAATAAAACACAACTGTTAAAGAAATTAACAGTGCGTAACTTTATGCAGAGGAAGAACTAGGAAATGGATTGTTTCTATAATAATACAGGAAAATGAATATTACAGTTTCATCCAGCTGGGTTGCATTCTAATTTGACTAATTCCTTTAGTAAAATAGCTTTTTTAAAATTTTCGGTAATCTGCAGTTTGTGAGATCCGTGATAATCTATGAGAAAAATTTACAGAGTGTAGAAGGGTGAGAACAGTAACAATAAGGAAACAGCAGGTAGCATTTCTCAAGCACTCAGCAGAACTTCACCGCACCATTCATTCCATCCGCCTCCAGTTCTGTGGATGAGATACTACCGTGCAAAGACCTATGGGGGAAAAAAGCCCTGGTTAATGTTTTTAACCCCACCATCTTGAACTTATTGGAAAATCAAATACCCCTTTACATGGAACACCTGCTACCTTCTGCAGGACACAGGTGATATTCTGTTGACAGTTTGGAAAATGAGAGAGGTTTAGTCATCTCACAGCCTCCCAGGGCCTGAGCTGGGATTAGGCGCACTTGCCTCCCTCAAGTCAGCTTTCCAGATTCTTCCCCCTAATTGTGCTGTTGATGTCTTAGGATTGTCCTTTAGCATTAAAACCTAGAGCAGTGCATTAATTCATTCTGTCTCATTCACTAAAACCAGTTACATCAGCACTGTACCCCTCTGGTATCCCACCATAGATGGGATAGGGGCACTGCTTCTAGGAAGTAACATTTGGATAAGGAAACGGCCACACAAAAACTTTCAGGATGGAAATGCTGCTGAATACCGTGTACTGAGCGCAGGACCTGGGGTAGAGGACAGCCAGCTCTACCTGGAAGATTGAGGAGGCCTCACATAGTAGGGGCATGACACTGGGTCTGCAAGCAGCAGTCGAATCTCCAGGTGGAGAAAGCCAGGGAGGCGAGAGTCAAGAACAGGTTTGGCAAATGGCATGGCTTTTAGCAGGGTGCTAGTGGAGGAGCACAGATGGTGTTTAAAGTCAGCTCTGAGTCACTATGAAATGATAGAAATTCAAGGAGAAGGGTTTGGAAACCCTCCAGCAAATTATTTGACCTTCTAATCTCTCAGTAACCATTTCCTGTCTAGCTCATAAATGGAAGTTCTCTGTCAAAGTGTCACACAGGAAAAGTTGCAGAATAAAGAAAAATGGTTCTGATGCCTTAGCCTGCAGAGGGTTTACTTTCACCCTCTTGCAGGGCTTTTTACTAGCGAGTTGCCTCTTGGCCCAGCATTGACAAAGGCCCCTGTGCCGTGGATTCTTGATTCTTGCCCTATCTCTAGAAATGACCGAGTGGGGGTTAAATACAACTTCTGAAGCAGGCCCAGAAGACACTCAGCTTCTGAATGTAATAGTGCTTGAGATGGAAACTCCTTTTTCTGTCTAATTTTTTTCTTGTTGCCTTGGCAACTAGTGATTTTTTCCAAACTTTTGATTTTTCTCAACAACGTGAGCTGTTTCCTTTTGATCTAACTTAGAAGTGTGTAGATCTTATTCAGAGAGTCTCTAGTGTGTTTATGTTTATAGATTTTTTAATTTTTAGAGTCTTCAGGGTTGAACAGAGATAGATAGTTGCACATTACTGTTAGCCTGCCTGACTCTCCAAATAAAGGCCAGTGGTAGTGATTTTTTTTGGTTTGATGTCAAATACTATAGAAATGATTCACATTCGCTTTTAAAAAATGGTTTTATTTGGGAAACGTGCTTGTTAAAAATGATTAGTGTGGCTCAGTGGTTGAGCATCCACCTATGAACCAGGAGGTCATTGTTCAATTCCTAGTCAGGACACATGCCCAGGTTGTGGGCTCAATCCCCAGTGTGGGGTGTGCAAGAGGCAGCCAACTAATAATTCTCTCTCTCTCAAACACACACCATTGATGTTTCTATCTCTCTCCCTCTCCCTTTCTCTCTAAAATCAATAATATATATATTTTTTTAAGGGCAGCTGTAAAATACAGAGAGCTCTGTAATGACAACTTGTATTTTCTTAAAGTGAAAGAATGGGTGTGATCCAAGGAATCAAAGAGGTAGCTGAACAACATAGGAGCGTCTCCAAGTAATTTTCAGGAAATAGAGCAACAAAACTCAAAGCTAAAAGTTCTGATCAAGAAATCCTTCTACAATTGGATTCATGGATGACCACCTCTCCCTGCTTAAGTGGGAAGGCTTGACTTATTACTGCAAGCCAGTGACCCCACTACAAGTAACACCTTAGAACATAGTTTTATTTTATTTACTTTTATAAACTATGTCTAAATATTGTAATATTTGGCTTTTTACTGTCTCTGACAAAGCCTGTGTGAAAATAGTTTCCGTAAATGATAAATGCACATGCTCCTTCCGTATTCCCCTTGTTTACTCTGCTGTAGCCGCAGTGGCCTTCCGGTTGGTCCTCATCCTTGCTAAATCTGTTCCCATCTCCACGTGTACTGCCGAAGTAAATAAGACTGACTTCAACTTTGTTCCTCCTTGATTTCTTTTCTGTTTAAGTTTTCATGCTGTGAACTCAGACTACCCTAACTATTCTCAGCAAGCATAACGAAGCCTTATGGTTAATGATTAGCTGTGTGCTGTAAGCTTACAGTGTCACCATAGAGATTCCTGTCAGTAATAGCCAGAATGACACAGCAACTGAGATAAATATCAAACTAGGTGTTAGTGTCGATTGTAAGCAATTATCCATCACAAGACCATCGGGAGGTATGGTTCCTGGCTCGTACTGCATTCTTTGTCTCGCTGTCTTGTCAATCACTTCATGCTTTAGCTATACTATAAAGCATTTAGCAGAGATTAGCTGCATACAGGCTGGTGCATTGCCTGTTCCCTCCAGTCCTACTCCTTGTAAGTTAACTTACCCTGCAATACATTCAGTGATAATTTATGGCATTGTCTGCGTCGTTTCCGGTCTCAAGATACCTTCACTTCACATCAGACTCTCAGGGACTTTGCATTTGCCATTTGCTCTCTCTGGAACCTGGCTGCCCCAGATATGTGCATCACTTTCCCACTCATTGCATTCAGGGCTCCAGTTAAATGCCACCTTGTCAAAGAGGACTTCTGCACTTCCCTTGTCTAAAACAGCACCCTTATCCATCCTTCTCTGACCAGTGCAGAGATGAGAGGAGCCACCTCTGGAAAACCTGAATGATTATCTGTCACCCTATATGAAGTCCACCAGTCTATAAGCCCTATCCATGGCAAGGGCTTCCAAATTTGCTTTTTATGCCTCACCCTTAAATTATAAACTCATAGCCAGTGATCACCAGATATTTGTGGAAATCCTACATCAGAAAATATAGAGACCAAGACTAATAAAAACTAAAGAAATTGAGCTGGACCACAAGAAATCTGGAAGGAAGGGAGGGAGGGAGGGAGGAAGAAGAAAGGAAGATTGGAGCTGGAGAGACAGAGAGAGAGAGAAAGAGAGAGAAAGAGAGAGAGAGAGAGAGAGAGAGAGAGAGAGAGAGAGAGAGAGAGAGGAAGGGAGGGAATGGGGCAGATGAATCATAGAAATAATACAAAAAATTTCGTAGAGCAACAGATGGAAGATCCAGATCAACAGCTGTGGAGCAGGCCTGGAGAGTAACCTGAAGAAGAGGATGGAGGGCTCTCAGAGGGAAGTGATCAGGACAGCTGGGGACTTGAGAGACTATCCTGTCATTCTGGCATGAAGAAAATTATACTGAAAGGCTCTTGGAGGGTGTGGATACAGTTAAAGAAAGTTACAAAGCAGCCCTAGCTGGCTTGGCTCAGTGGATAGAGCTTCAGCCTGCAGACTGGGGAGTCCCAGGTTCGATTCCAGCCAGGGGCACATGCCCAGCTTGCAGGCTCGATCCTCCCCACCCGCCCCCCCTAGGGCTGTGCAGGAGGTGGCCAATCGATGATTCTCTCTCATCAGTGATGTTTCTATCTCTCTATCTCTCTCCCCTCCTCTCTGAAATCAATAAAAAAAAAATATTTTTTAAAAAAGAAAGTTGCAAAGCAAGCAGAAAAAATAACTATTAATCACAGAAACAATAATATTGTACAGCCCTAACCAGTTTGGCTCAGTGGATAGAGTATCGGCCTGTGGACTGAAGGGTCCCAAGTTAAATTCCAGTGAAGGGCATGTACCTTGGTTGCGGGCACATCCCCAGTGGGGGGTGTGCAGGAAGCAGCTGATCAATGTTTCACCCTCATCGATGTTTCTAACTCTCTATCCCTCTCCCTTCCTCTCTGTAAAAAATCAATAAAATATATTTTTTAAAAATAAAATAATATTGCACAATAAAAGAAACATTCTTAGTATGTTTAGCAGTGATCAACTTTATATAGTTATAATAATAGAAACACTGAATGTTGATTTAATAAAAAAAAAATTGACATAACTGTAGAGACTCGATGAAGGTACCTGTGCATATATAAGGCCTAGGGATGTCAACATATAATGTCTAAAGCTGATAAGTTATCATATGTGATTATATCAATTAGACAGATAAGATTTATAAACCAGAAGGAAGGGCAGGTTGAAGTGTAGACTTAGAAATGGGCAAGAGGATGGAGGAGGCTGGGCACCATTGTGCTCTATAAGACTTTTAGCCTCATCTGGCTTTTGAAAGCTAGGAGCATATATTACTCTGATAAACAAACATTAGTTAGGAATTAAAATGTAAGTGTTCAGCAGCCCTTCTTCTGTGGACATGTGGCTGATGTACATTTGAAGCGTATAGTCCAGCATAAGACTGATGTCCTTGGCTGGGAGGCTCCTTTGTTCAACCAAATCCATTTTCACTTGCACGTGGAGTAATTAAGTCAGACTCTTTTGATCGGAAGTCCCGCTGAAGACATTTGTCATTTCCTCTACACCATGGAAATAGATTGGCTTCTGGCTGTTGAGACTGTATGCTCATTAAAAATGGAGAGATGCATGCGATATTAAATTGAGCTTTTTAATTACTTTAGATGTAATGATGTACCTTTGCCATGTACTTAATCTTCAGCAAATATGTATCCTTCCCAAACTGGCAGATTTGCAATTCCTAACTTGTCATGTCAAATGAAGCATTTTCTCTTTCCCCTGCTCCCAGAAGGCCCTCTGATCAAAATTATGGTCTTTTAAAAATAGCTGACACATTCTCCTTTGTGGGGAACTTTTAACATTTCCATCCTTTGATTTGGAACTGACCCTTCTCACTCATATCAACCTTAGTCTTGTACTTATTAATACATTTGTTTTGGATATAGTTAATATTTTTATTCTGCTATCTGGGTCATTCTCATAGAGAGATGGGTGGGTGGGTGGGTGGATAAATGGAGATAGATGGATAGATAGGCTACACTAAGAGTGTGTAGAAATACAGTTCAGATAACAGAGGAGACATCAAGCTTTGGTTTCACAGTTTTCAGTCCACAAGAGCTGTATAATGGTCATCTTTCCAAGCAGAGGTTAAACAGCCATCATTCTAATGCATCTAACACAGTTTCCAAAACCTTTTGTTGAAAGTAGAATCAGAAAGATGTTCCATTAGAAAGTCTTGAAGTAACTTCAGGATACTTTTGAATATCCTTTCAATTTATACAGCGGAAGTGATGTGAGGAGCTGGGGTTGGAGCTGGTTACTGAAGCCTGACTATGGACATCTTCAGTGACTATTTAGTGATAGAATCTTTTTTGATCCCCCATCGCCCAAAATACTTGCAAACACTTTCTAGACAAAAAAATAAAATTGTCAAGTAAGTTAATGATACCTTTTTGAGATTCAAAGCTGAGAAACTATGAGATGAGACTTAAAATTCTAGAGATATGTCAGGATTTTTGAGTAAAATAAATTGGAAGTTGTTTTTTTTAAAAAACATGTATTTTATTGATTTTTGGCAGAGAGGAAGGGAGAGGGATAGAGAATTAGAAACATCAATGAGAGAGAAACATTGATCAGCTGCCTCCTGCACACCTCCTACGGGGGATGTCCTGCAACCAAAGTACATGCCCTTGACAGGAATTGAATCTGGGACCCTTCAGTCCACAGGTTGGCACTCTATCCACTGAGCCAAAGCGGCCAGGGCAGAAGATGTTCTTTGTGAGCACAAGAATTTTTATGTCAGGACTACAGGCCTCACACCCATGAGCTTGCCTGTGCACTGTCTTATTATTCTCCAATATGCTTTGTGAGTCTTTGGGGCATACTTCCTGAGTTTGGATCCTGACCCTGGCACTTACTAGCAGTGCGTCTTTGACCAAGTTTCTTAACTTCTGTGCCTCAGTTTCATCATCTGTGAGTTTATTGATTAGCCCACACAATGCCTATTCCAACCTCGTCGTACCATAGATTCCTTATCTTACAGAGGATAGAAATTTCCATTTCCAGAATCTCTTGCAGAGCCAGTGTTCTGGATGTAAGTTAGCTCTGCTAATCAAATGCATTCCCGTAAACCTTTGAATTTAGACGTAGATTGTGTGGGAAGAGAGAAATGGGGACTGGTGCATTCATTTTTAGCTGGTGTGTCTAATGGCAGAGGGCCAAGGTTCTGGAACTAGCAACTGTAGTGATATTTTCCTGATTCAGCAGGCAGCTTCCTATTGGGAAGCTTCCAGACTGTAGCAGAAACGGTGCTGCTTTGGTGCAGCCTTTGTAGCAGCAGCTTCCTAATTCTTTGGGTTCCTAGCAGTGATAGAAGATAGCCCCTTTGGCTGTTTGTTGGAGTAGCGATTCCTGAAAGCTCAGCCTAGGGTTGGTTTCTGCAACTCTCCCAACAATGATGTGAACTATGTTATACTTTTTAATACTGCTCTTTCTGCTTAAAGCAGCCAAAGTGATTTATTTTGGCTGCAACTCAAGACCATGAACAGTCAACTTACTTCATAGTGTTGTTGTGAGGGTTCATAAGAGAATGCATTTACAGTACTTACAACATTATCTGGCATACTTTTTTAAAAATAAATATTCAGGGCTTTTCTGGCCCAAGTCAATGCTATACGTACAACCATGAATAATACAGATATTAGTTTATTGATCTGATCATTCATTCATTCATTAAAACAAATATTTGCTGAATGTCTATTTTAATGAAGGCAACCACTACTCTAGTTGCCTTAGAGTAGTGGTTACCAACCTAACTGAACATTAGAACCCTCAGGAATAAATTGAGATACAATTTTCATATAAAGTACACAAATCTTACGTGTAGATTATATGTACAGCTTGATAGATTATATGTACATACCCGGTTAACCACTATTCAGATCAAGATACAGAAAAACAGAAATGTGCATAAAAGATTTACTGTGTGCATGGGTTTTTAAGAGCTCCTTTAAGGAGATAAAGTTACAAATGCATTTTGCCACTCAGAGGTCAAAAAAATGTAGTCATCTGGAATAACCAGTATAGTAATTAGGTCATCTTTCTCTTTTTTCTTCTTTATAATACCCTACAAATTTGTATTCCTTTCTAGGCAATAAGACAGTTTTATTTATATGTGAAACAAAATGAATTTAAGAAGGACCTTATGTAACAGAAAATTCTAAAACAATAAGGTAGTAAATGTTACCAGTAATAACTTTGTAAGTAATAATCTTTGACTCTGTTTATCTTCTCATGATTGGCTTGGTTTATTTGCTAAAAGAGAGTTAGCTACCTTCTTAAACTAAGCTATCTGGTTCCTTTTTGTCACCTCTTCAAAGAGAGTGACTATCGTAAGAGAGTAAAAATAATTATTTTCTCTTTTTTCCAAAAGAGTGTTTGGAGCAGATATCTTGTTCTGTGGGCCATTGGCTGCACAATTAGTATTGTAATTCTGAGGCTACCAGAGAAGCAGGCATGAACTGCGTTAGGAAGATAGAGTTTGTAATTATTTGAAAAGTAAATAGAAATAGTTGGTTACAGAGAAAGAAAATATCAACTGCAAAACATTAAAAGCATCTGCATTTTTAAAAATAAAACCAACTAGAACAATTTTGTTTTTGAATGATTTTATATAATTGGCTATTTATGGAATAAAACTTTCAGAAGCAAAATGCAGGGTGGACATGAACTATACTTTTAAGATGATCACATGTGATTTGGGATCAAAGTCTAGCATTGGAATACAGTTTCAAAGATAGCTGGGACATATTAATAAATTAAAGCAACTCATGTCATCAAAGGGATAGAAAACATGAAAATTCATTCCTCTGTCTTCAGGCAAAACCTTCATAAGTCAACCTAGGTGATATGAATATTTTCCATTTTAAGTACTCTTAGAGGATGACCTTTGGACTTTATTTACTTTATTCCAGCTCAGTCATGCATTTTAAAAATTCTTAAAAAATATTTTACCCAGCATTTTTAGATATTTGGTAACGGAAGATTTGATATGAAGGCAATCTGGCCCTGACATTTATCATTCTGTTGATCTGGCCAGCTAAGAGGCTGCTATCTTAATTTCCTCACCATTTCCTGCATGGCCCTAGGTTGGCCATGCTTTTCAACTACAACTTTCAAGCTATTATTCCACTGTCTTCCTGCTTACATTGCTATTATTGAGATAGCAGTAAACTTAATCATCATTCATTTATAGGTAATCTGTATTTTCTTATTGGGTAGTTGCCTTGGATAATCTGCAGTTTTATCTTGTGTCTAGCTATAGAGTTATTTTTATTTATCCTGCTTTTAAAACATTGTGATTGCCAAATTTGAGAATTCATGCTTTCATCAGTTCTAGGAAATTCTTACCCATTAATTCACTGTGTGTTGCTTTGCCCATATTCTCTGTTACCTCTCTGAGAAATCCAGGTTAGATGCATAGTAGAGCATCTCACTTTGACTTGCATCTTTTTTTTTTTCCTGTTTTGTTTTTTCCATCTCCTTGTCTCTCTGTGTTAAATTCTAAGTAATATCTTTAAATTGGTTTTTATTTTCGATTGTTTAGCAGTGTCTAATCCTGTTTGACCCAACTATTATGATTTATCATTTTTCTAGCTATTATTTCTTTTTCTAATTTACCTGTTCACTTTTTGTAGTTTCTTATTCATACTTAAACTTTGTATTTCCTATTGTATATCTTAAGCACATTTGTTTTATATTCTCTGTCCATCAGCTGCAATACTTAATGTTCTGCAAGTCTTCTGGTGCTAGCTCTTTTTGTTTTCTCACTTGCAATAAAGGGGTCCTGTCCTGTTCAGTGTGTATTTTGTGAGTCATGTCCAATGGAACTTTATGTGTAGGGTTTCTTTGGGGGTTTGGGTTGAGAGTACACTTCTCTAAAGAGGATTTCATTTGGTTTCTATAAACATAGGGGGTACATCAATCTGGAACCATATAAAAATAAATACCTGGCTTTGAGGTTTGTATACCACAAAAATAGTCCCAACAGAGGCTACAAACATATGTGAGATCTGGCTTATGGTTAAATCTTAGGAGAGATGTTCTCTCTTTCTCTCTCTCTCTCTCTCTCTCTCTCTCTCTCTCTCTCTCTCTCTCTCCTCATCTGAGGAGAGAAGAGAAGAGAAGAGAAGAGAAGAGAAGAGAAGAGAAGAGAAGAGAAGAGAAGAGAAGAGAAGAGAAGAGAAGAGAAGAGAAGAACATCAATGGATTGCTTTCCATATGCATCCCAACTGGGGGATCAAACCCAAAACCTAGGTCTGTGCCCTGACCAGGAATCGAACCGAAAACCTTTGATGCACAGGATGACACTCCTACCAATTGAGCCAAAGCCAAGACAAAGGAGTTTTCTTACTGTGACCCTTTGCAAGGCATAAGTATTTTTTTCTAGTTTATCTTTTCTCAGAGGACTCTCAGATTTTTTTGAAAAGTATTCATATATATATTATTGATTTCATAGAGGAAGGAAGAGGGAGAGAGAGATAGAAACATCAATGATGAGAGAGAATCATCGATCAGCTGCCTCTTGCAAACCCCCAACCGGGGATTGAGCCCACAACCCCGGCACGTGCTTTGGACCAGAATCGAACCTGGGACCTTTCAGTTTGCAGGCCGATGCTCTATCCACTGAGAAAAACTGGCTAGGGCACAGGCTCTCAGATTTATACAGTGATCTTCCAAGCACCTCATCCTACCATGATGCTAGACTTTGTGTCCCAACCCCTGTGTGGCCATTAAAGCTGGTGTGCTAAGTCTCCTATATTCACTTGCCTCTTGGAATGCCTGCTCTTATTTTGCTTTTGGTCTCTAAGGACTTTATTTACTTTATTCCAGCTCAGTCATGCATTTTACAAGATTTTAAAAATAATATTTACCCAGCATTTTTAGATATTTGGTAACAGTGACAATTTTCAAAATATCTTGTAAACCATATTCTTTCGTCAAAAATATACAACTGTCTCTGCAATCCTGCTAGAAGTATCCTTGTAAAGGTGGAAATTCAATTCCATGTTTGCACCCACTTCTAGCCTTCATAATGAACCCATATTAGAAACACTTTCAATACAAGTATATCCTAAATCCCTCATGTCCCATGTCTTCTGTCATTCAGTCAGTCCCAGCTTCCACTTCTCTGCTGGTTATAAGACTTTCTGCATAGGCTGCATCATATTATGCTATTTTAAATTTTGCTTGTGGAGTTTTCCATTTTTTCTGAGTTTTCCATGTTCTCTGAAGATTTTGGACCAGGAGAGAAAGCTCAAACCTTTGCCTTCCTTCAGATTCAGCTGTAAATGGGGGATGAGAGCGAGAGGAAAGGAGGTCAAAACTTATCTCCTAGAACTATTCTCATTTTATTGCCAGGCTCATATCACCTTTTTAAAAAATATATATTTTATTGATTTTTTTACAGAGAGGAAGGGAGAGGGATAGGGAGTTAGAAGCATCAATAAGAGAGAAACACCAATCAGCTGCCTCCTGCACACTCCCCACCGGGGATGTGCCCGCAACCAAGGTACATGCCCTTGACCAGAATCCAACCTGGGACCCTTGAGTCTGCAGGCCGATGCTCTATCCACTGAGCCAAACCAGTCAGGGCTCATCTCATCTTAAGTGTAACTCAGCACTACAATTCTGACTCAGCCAGCAGTCATCTTGTGACCCTAGATTTTTTCTGTCTATTTTCCCAACTTTTTTTTTTAATGCAGCCTATTTCTCCTTCTTCGATATATTTACTCACCAAAACTTTTCCTAAGGCTCTTTGCTTGATTTATAGTTTCCATCAATTCCAAAAACCAGCAGGCTCCCTGAAGATTGAGTCATTTCAGTCCCACCTACACTCCGGTGCTGGTCGCCCTTGGGGACACGCGTCGGGGGACAGCTGGAGGGCCCTGCAGCCTGGGCTTCTGTGTTTGACACTCCCACACACAGAGCCACCTGCTGTTTCCACCCACACTGGGATCATGTTTGCTTTGCAGAGCGTGCACTTGGGACCTCCATGTAGTCATAGTCCTACTGCTGTGAGATGGGTAATTTCACTGTGACTCATCCCATCAGCTCTGATGCCAGTATGGGGCAGTAGCTCTTGGCAAAAGTGATGTTCCTTCTAGTCAGGAACGGATGCTTGTTCATCTAGACTTTCCTTATCATAGGCATCTATCACCGAATAGTGGCCATAGAGAAGCATTTGCAATCCACTCTTAAAAGTCCCAGGTGTTAAGTGGCAAAGACCTACTTCACCTGTGACAACTCTGCTACCGATACTACTCTTGTCACCATGGTAATGATTTTAAGTAGATTTTATTTATTTACTATGTTCTGGGCTTTATACTAACAAATCATTTAATTATAACAACAGTCCTATGAAGTAGGAGCTATTATCTTCCCCAGCTCACAGGTGAGGACCTGGAAATTGAGTAATATTAAGTAACTTGCCCAAGGTCACACAGCCAGTAAGTGGTTAAGCTGGAACTCAAACTCAAGCCTTTAAATGCAAAGTCAATGCTCACACACATCTCATCTGTCAGGATAGAAGCATTCAGCGTTCTGATTGATGGCTATGAGACTTTTCAACGGCCGGAACTTAAATCCATGTCAGGTCTGTCCTTTAAGGTAACACATATGAAAATATATACACATCGAAACCATGCTGCCCACCCCAGCATAGAAGTGGTTTGGGAACTCCTTTGTGAGAAATGCTTTCGGAACTAACTTTTAAAACATAAGAAAAGCAATTTCCTTTTGGAGATAAACCTTGATTTTATATATTTTTTCTTTTCAAATATCTTTTTATTTTTCAATCACAGTTGACATACAATATTATATTAGTTTCAGGTGAAAAGCATAGCGATTAGACATTCATATTCCAAACCTTGCTTTTTAATCCCATGCTTGATCACCTCCATTATTTATCAGATTTCACTCCTAATGCCTCTTGACAGTTTCCAAAAAGGTAATTCTGCCCTCTGAGGATGGTGATTTGCCACCAATGAGGACAACCAGCGGACGAACACTGACAGAGGATGAAGTCACTTCCTAAGAGACTTCAATGTGCTCTCAGCAATGGCAGTGGTTTTAAAATAAGAGTCCCTCCTCCCCCAATATTTTGAAGAGGGAGCAGTCAGCTGTATATTTACATTCTGGGGCTGGGATACAATTCAATCTGTTACTTCATAGGTATACTTATCGTCAATTTGATGTGGAATGAAATCTGTTTACACAAATATGCATCTAACAAAAATTCTGTGTATGGAAAAAACGTCTTACTGCTGAGGTCAACGTTGGATAGTAGTTCTGTTCCGTTCCTCTTTAAATCTTAAAAAAAAAAAAAAAGAAAAGAAATATTGACTCTTGGATGTGGTCAGATTGTGAGGTTTCTGCTTTCCCATCAAAGGAGAATGCTCTCCCTGCTGTATGTCTCCAGCAACACTCCTAGCAGCATTTTTAATGTGCTTATTTTTTCTGATAGTGAAGGTTAAGGTCTAAGTTTCCAGCATCATCTTAATTAGCTGCTCACATTTAACTTAGCTCTGCTGAAGTAAACAGTGGCATTCAAAAAAAAAAAAAAAAAAAAAAAAGCAATGTTGCTATAGAAACCTAGATCTGAATCATTTGCTCTGCCTTTCTACTCCCAAGCGTTCCTTACTATCTAGGCCAGGATATGAAACAAATTTGCTGAGACCTCCCATGTAAAAACACCGTTTGGGGGGAAACATTTAAATGATTACTTTCGGGATTATGGCGAAGCTCCTAATCTCAAATGGCTGCTGAGGAGGATGGTCTGTCGGGTTCCCTTCTCTGTCAGCCCCGCCTGCCTCATTGTCCCCTCTCAGGCCTTGATGGGGTCGGCAGGGATCGTTATTCTTGCTCCCGCTCCAGCTGGAAGGTTCTGTTCCGGAAAGTGAGTAGGAGCAAATAATTCCCAATGACTTTCCTCGCTGTAAAGGGCTCAGATTCTGATCCTTTAACTGGTTCTTATTTAACAAAGTGCAAAACGAAGCTGTTTTAAATTCAGCCTCAGGCTAAGCCTCCATCTCACCGTAAAGAAAAGAATGGTTAAGCGTTTTTAGGATCCCTGAAGAACAGCTCAGAGTACAAGGAATCAAGGAAATGAGAACCCAGATGAGAAGATACCATTTGAAACTTATTATCTGAATTGCCTAGGGAGGCGCTGAGCATCCCTGCCTGGCTCATCATCACCAACATGCAAATCTATTGCTGGTCCTAATTATGGCAAATGATAACCAGATGGAGATAATTTTAACGACCGTAAGAAAATTAATAAGATTAGCCTTTTCCGGTTCTATTTGCCAATCCCTTCATCAAGTGATTCTGGAGACTTGGTCTTTGTCTCAGTTTTCTTGTCTGGATGAGACCAGGATGCCCCAACCCTTTACTCCTACTCTGCCCACACACACCCATACACAGTATCACATTTTGGAAGTGATAAGCTAACACTGTGAGGGTTTTTGTTGGTTTTTTGTGTTTCTTTTTTGCTTGAGATTTGCCATTAAACCAGAACCAAAACAAACCTTGAGGCTTCCCATGAAGTCTTTTTCTCACTCTCACATTCTTTTTAACCCCCTTCAAACTGAGGTAAAGCAAAGCAAAGTCAAAGATACAGCTTTCTTTGTAATTCCTTTTGCATGCCATTAGAAAGGAGAGAGAAAAGAGACAAAACCCAATAGGAAAATGGTAAAGAATATGATTAGACAGTTCACAGTATCAGAATCCCAAATGGCCAACACGTGTATGAAAAGCAGCTCAGACATACAAGGAATCAAGGAAATGAGAACCCGGATGAGAAGATACCGTTTGAAATGTCTGACAGTATCAGGGTTTGGCAAAGTGGTGGAGAAACAGGAAAACCCAGACCCTGCTGGGGAGGGAGAGGAGGGAAGTGCGGGGTAAATGCTATAGCCACTTTGGATGAGGTAAAGTTGGATCCTGGTGAAATTGATAAGATTCCCTTCGATTCTGGCTGTGTTTCCATGAAAGTCTCACACAAAGTGCACCAGGAGGCAGGCACCAGGGGCTCACTGAGGCCTTTGCGGTGATAATGAAAAATTAGACACAAGCTATATACCCATCAGCAAGGGAATGGATGAAAAATTATGAAAGACAAGTCGGGAGCCGAAAACCAGGATTACAGCTTTATTAGGGAAAAGACCTGCCAGGCAGTCTCGCAAGGGGAGGGCAGCAACCAGTGCAGAGGTGAGCATACCTTTTGCGGGGAGGAATGGGAAGGAACGGGAGCTTAGGGTACTTGGCATGTATGTTCCATATAAGGTATATAGTTAGGCACTCAGATACTAGGGACAAGGGCATAGGGTATTTGGCAGGTGCTAATTGGTGGTTCAATGTATAACCATGTCCATATAAGGTACATGGTTAGGCACTCAGGTATTTTCGATCTGCAGGTTACGTCATACTCCGCCCACCAGTTGGGGGAAGGGAGGATCTATCAAATAATACAGTATGTCCCTATATTAGAATACTATATAAGGCAGATTCATATATATCAACATTAGCCAGAAGTAAAAAGTCATACAGTTGAGTGAAAAAAGCAAGTTTGTTCATTGAACCTAAAATTAAAATGACCACCACACACAAAGCAACAATTCTATTGCTTACGAAGACATATATATGTAAGGTATCAAAATGGGCTGGAAGGAATAAATTTCTATAGAAGTGGTCAACTTTAGTTGAAATGTTTAATTCTTTAATAAGAAAAAAGAAGCAAATATGGTATCTTAATTGCTGATTTGGGGTGGTATAAGCTTGGATGTTAGGGTTCCCTTTAAATTTCTGAAGAAAAGTATAATATGCCAGGGTAAAAGTAAGATAGCTTACAGATCAGACAGTGGAAACTGGCCTTATATAACTGGCCTAGGCACCTAATTTTAGGGCTGTCGCACATTTATTTTTTTCCCAGCATTCACTTTGTTTCTCAGCAGTTGCATTTTGCAGGACCCTGTCCTCTGCCCATTGCATCTGTTAGTCATTAGGATGACGGTGACAGCATATGCCACTGCCCCTTGGGTGATTTATTCTGTTTTAGCTTCAGATGTAAACAAGTACAGAGATTGTGGTTTCAAAAGCATCCGACCAGATCTCCCATCCTTTTGAAGTGTTAACTTGGTTTAAATATCTTCATATTCACACACTTGCCCTTCCCCCTTCCCCCTTAGTAAGTATGTGGATTTTATCCTTTAAAGGAACAGTTGCACATTCTAAAATGTAGAAACCATCAAGGTTACTATCAGGCAAAAGGTAGCTTAAGCTTATTGATTTTTTTTTTTTTTTGGTCATTAGTCTTATCTACACTAATCTACAAGTAATAAAAGAGAAACATGCAAACCAGTGTTACTCTGCTATACCCCAAGCCACGCCCACTAGCCAATCAGAGTGATTATATGCAAATTAACCCAACCAAGATGGCCACTGGCAGCCAGGAGCTGGAGCAAGCAGGAGGCTTGGTTGCCCCAGCGATGGAGGAAGCCAAGCTTCCCGCCTGCCCTGGCTGGCTGTGGCCTCCACTCAAGGCAACAAAGTTTTAATTATAGAAGATAAATAAATCCCAGATACCTGCTTCCAGCCAGCCTCACTGGGAGCTTGGGTCACTGGGGGCCATGGCCAGCCTGAAAACAGCCATCAGCCAGCCACAGCCTCATGGGGTGAGGGTTCCTCCTGGGCAGCTTGGCCAGCCTATGAACAGCCATCAGCCCCTCACCCAGGCTGGCCAGGCACCCCAGCGGGGACCCCCATCCTGAAGGAGCTTGTGGCCAACCTGAAAATAGCCATCTGCCCCTCACTCAGGTGCTGGGAGCCTCTCCCACCTCCTCAGCAGTACTAAGGATGTCTGACTGCCAGCTTAGGCCCGATCCCCTGGGGAGCAGGCCTAAACCAGCAGGTGGAAATCCCCCAGTCCCAGACTGCAAGAGGGCACAGGCTGGGCTGAGGGACCCCCACCCCCGCCCCCGAGTACCAAATTTTTGTGCACTGGGCCGCTAGTGCTATTAATAACATAGGAAGCAGAGTGTCTTAACACTCCAATGCAGGAACTTCAACATAAACCTTCTTCCTATAGGAGAATTTTTCTTCCTCGTTCTTTTGTAATCAGGGTTGGCCACATGATTTAGCATTGGCCAATGATAGGTAAACAGAGTGTCATAGTTTTCCCAGTCACTGCCTCCTTTACCACACTCTTTTCCCTCTGTTGTAGTTGAGACCCTGGCTGCCCCATCAGCTTGGGTTCCAGGGTAAAGACAAAGATGATGCAGATCTACTTGTATGACACTGAGCTGGAAGATGAGAGGGAAAAAAAATCCCTTGTTGTTTTATGCCCCTGAGATTTGGGGTTTGCTTGCTATGTGTCATAACCTAGCCAATCCTGGCCTCACTGAGAAGGTAACATCCAAGCAGAGACCTGAAGGAGGAGAGGAGACCAGCCATGCAGATACATGGAGAAAGCACGTTCCACTCAGAGAACAGGAAGTGCAAAGGTTCCAAAGAGGAAGCTTGCTTTTTTTTTTTTTTTTTTAAATAAGCAAAAATTTATTTAGAAAGTCACAGAGGTAGAAGAAATGGGTTCAGGAAACAAGTTACAGAGGCAAAAGAAAGGCCCTTGGAGCTTCGAAGAAAGAGAAAGGTAAAGGTACACACCCTGAGGGGAAGAAGCCGGGACTGGAAAGGCCAGGGCAGTTTCTGTCCTAAGAGCTTTTAAGGGTGGGGATTTTAGGGGAGGATCTTAATAGAATAGTCACCAGCTTTTCAGGTATGTCTTTTCAGAGTGATTGGTAGGCACCAGCACAAGGGGGTCTTTGGTCAATGTAGCTGGTCCTGAGGCAGCCATGGCATCACTTGTCTGATGTTGCTGCTTTTCTGGGCCTTGTGCATTTGATGAGGGTCAGACCCTTATTGTCCTGGGGGCTTGAGGCCCAAGGGCTATTCTCCGGCCCCCTTCTTTGTTCCCCCTCTAAGGGGTCTAACTGACATGACTAGCAACATGCCAGGGGAGGAGAGGTCTGGGAGGTCTGAATCTCTTAACCTGATATGCCAGGGGAGGGAAGGTGACCCTTGGAAAAGGTCCTTGTTTTCCTTGTTTTGTGCGTTGCTAGGCACCCGGGAAGTTCTGCCCCTGGTGACCTTCTGCACCTGACCTATCTGTTCTGCTCATGTCTGTCTGACTCCTACCGCAGTCCCCCATGAAGGGAGGAGCTCTCTTGATGCATTCAAGGATTGGAAGGAAGCCAGATTTTTCAAGGCAATGACGCCGAAGTGTGAGCAACCAGTCAGACTTAATCTTGTTGACCCTGTTCACTCCTCTTATGGAGTGGGAAGGCAGGAGTGAGAGAAATAGAAGAGGGGATGAAGGAAAAGAAAGTGAGAACTGGAGCAGGCAGATGCAGACTAGGAGAGCAGGACCCCCAGATCCACGGGCCACAGCCCCTCCTATACTCAACTGGTAGTGTCACCATGAGGAGAACTTGTGAGGCCTCTGAAGTTTGACCACTGCCATAAAGAGAGTCCTTGCATCCAAAGAGCACTAGTAAGTGACCATTGATAACCAGAACATCCCTCTCCCCCATTCACCTTGTTCTTCTCATGCCCATGAATTTTTCTTAGAGCCACACAGAATCCAGGCAACCTCCAAGAGACAAATCAAGGCAGCAGGGTTTGTCTTAGAAGTGTGCTGGGCAGTGCCCATAAAAGGGGCCGCTTTCCCTCTGAGCAACATAGGAGACTGTGCATGCCCCATATTATTTCTTTCCTTAAATCCTGATAATTCTCCATGTTTTAAAATTAAGTCGGAGGTTTCTTTCAGCTCTGTGCAGACTTAAAACCACAGAGCCTCCCAAGTAGCAGTTGTTAGTAAAAGAAACCTTGGGCAAATAAGGCTGAGTGGGCAGTGATTGATGCAGATGCAAGAAGGAGACAGAATTCTAAATATCAAATTTATGCAGAGGAAACTTGATAGAGTTGCAGAGGTAAAATCCTGCTGTGTGTATCAGCCACAGAAATAGCCAGGAAGATTCTCTGGAAGAAACCCCTATTAACCATTTGGGTTTCTGAGAGCTAATGGCGTCTCTCGCAGAACACGACCATTAATCTCAAATGCTCCATGCTAATTGGTTGTCTCAGATTACTGAACTCAAATTAGCATCTGTAACTCCTAAAGATAAAAAAATAGGTCTATAAGAATCTCAAATAATCTGTATGTTTTCTCTCTTTGGTCAAAAGAAAAGTTAACAGCCCTGGCGAATACGGCTCAGTTGGTTGGAGTATTGTCCCGTACACAAAGGCTGACATTGGCCAAATAAACAAGGTTTAAGTTTATGCGGGCCACACACAAAAAAGCTTCAATTTTCATAGAAACGTGTGTTTATTTCGATAGAGACATGCTGAATACAAAGGGCTGAGTAATCGTTAACATAAAATAATGGAACATTTTGGCCCTAGCTGATTTGACTCAATAGGCAGTGCATTGGCCTGTGGATTGAAGGGTCCCAGGTTCAATTCTGGCCAAGGGCGCATGCCTGGGTTGTGGCTGGATCACCAGTAGGGGGCGTGCAGGAGGCAGCCAATCAATGATTCTCTCACATTGATGTTTCTATCTCTCTCTCCCTCTCCCTTCCACTCTAAAATCAATAAAATATATTTAAAAAATAGAACATTTTAATAAAAATTAATATTTTTTCTTGAACATTAACTTACCAGACACTGAATAACTGCACAAATTAATAGGCATAATGCAAATAAACTTATTTTTCTTGTTCTCCAAAAGCAAAATATTTCCTGTTGCGCACACCAAACAAATCAGTCCTGGGCTAATGACGTGGCAATTGGCTGCTAAAATATTCGCTGCTAATATTAGCGGAGAGAAATGGTGCGCCTGCACTTAAGGTGCATAAGGGAAATGAATGCAACACAATTACAGTAATCAGTCATTAGCGAACGTTGTAGTCCGTTATTAATATTATGTATAAGGATATTGTAAAAGTTAATTTATGAAATTTTTATTAAAACATTTCTCACATGCCGTTATATTGGCTGGGCCGCAAAAATACTTATTATGGGCCACATGCAGCCCACAGGCCTTGGGTTTGACATGCTTGCTGTACACTGAAGGGTGCGGGTTCAGCTCCCAGTAAGAACACGTGCAGGAGGCAGCCAATCAGTGTTTCGCTCTCACATCGATGTTTCTCTTTCTCTCTCTCCCCTCCTATCTCTCTAAAATCAATACAAGCATGTCGTTGGGTGAGGGTTATAAAAAAGAAAAGAAACAGATGTCCTGGGAGCTAGGTGGCCTTAACACAGTGCGTGCAAAAGCATTGTCACAGGAAACCCTGTCTTCCTTTTCTTCTTCCTAATTCCCAAAGAAATTTTATTTGTAATTGAAAGCCTATTGGAATGAAGAGGGAAGTTCCATCCAATTTAAGTAATGCCAGAATTAGGATTGGTGGTTAGGCCCTTGCTTAGGAAAAAAAACAAAACAACAAACTCAAGGTCTGAGAAGGCAGGAATGGGTACCAGCAAGAAATCCATTGTGCAAGAATCAACAGCAAAGGCGAGCTCAGGGCGAATCAATATATTGTGATGCAGTAGGATTCAGCCTTCACTTCCCACTCCTTCCACAATTCATCCTTGAGCCAGAGCTCCTGAGAGAGTAACGGGCACTACTGGAATTTGGGGACAGTATGATTCTTGGTTTATGGAATTATCCTCTACATCAGTGATTTTCCACCTTTTCCGTCCCATGGCACACATAAACTAATGACTGAAATTCTGCAGCACACCAAGAAACATATTTTTTTGCCAAGCTGACCAAAAAATGGTATAGTTTTGATTCACTAACACTAGACAACTATCGTCATGTTGACTGTTGTCATTTTTATATTTGACAATCTCAGGGAAAAGAGGTCAGTGCTCCTGACTAAATAGTCAGGTATTGCATGTTTTAAAAATTCTCCTGGCATGCCAGTTGAAAATCACTATTCTACATTGTAGGATATTTATATCCTTGACCTCATCACTAAATGCAAGTAGCACTTTCCAATCACTGACACAAAAACGTCCCCAGCCTCTCCCTAGCGTAGACATTATAGTCCCAAGACAGCCCTACAAGTCAGGGCTATATCAACAGGTAGAATAAGGTGGGGCTTGAACATAGCTGTGAGAATGCAACATTGAGCAGGAACTGACCAAGTTATCAAACACCCATCCTTCTGCCTACATTTAGTGCATTAGGAAAAGAGAAGCCATTAGCTTTATTTGCTGGTGAAAGAACAGTGATGTCCAAAAGGCCACATCAGACACATAATTAAAGAGATGGCTTTGTAGATGGCAGTAATGCAAATTTTAAAAGGAAATCAAAGACTGAAATGAGCTCGAGGCAGGTTCAAAAGAACCGACTGCAGCAGTGACTGATTCACCCTATATTGTTATTGCTCTTTGGAAAGAGACTGGGGGAGGGGGGATGTCTTTGAAGATGAATTGCAGTCTGCTTGACATTTGCAAGAAAAATAGGGAAAACAGGCTAATTTGGGGGCGTTCTTTTGGACACTGAGTTTAGCACACCTAATTTCAAAAATTAAAGATAATAATGAAACTCTGATGAAAACTGAAAATCCTGCAAATTAGAGTTGTTGACCAGTTGCTTAATAAGCACATGCTGTGCTCCTTGGAATGTTCTGTGTAGATGGCTGCCTTGAGTGGGCAGTTTCAGGAACTCTCCAACTTTCCCAGTGCTACTGTGGAGCATCCCCTTCTCTCTTTTATTCTTCCCACTGACAGCTAAACACAACACGTGATTTTCAGCCAGACCTTTTTGCTATAAAGAACATGATCGGGACTACTTGATGGGAGCTAGGATTAGATGGCAGTAATGTTGTCCCTGTTAATTTCCTGATTTTGATGGTTCCTGATTTTGATGGTTGTGAATTTGGGATTATGTAGAAGGATGTCCTTGCTGGTAGGAAAATCAGGGTGGGCATCTTTCAAATAATTAATGAGAAAAGGTTCTTTGTATTGTACTTGCATGTTTTCTATGAGTTTGAGATCATTTCAAGAGAAAAATTAAACCAAACCTCTGGAGAATAATTGTAAAACTTCTTTCGGTGGCCTACTTTATTATTAAAACAAACAAAAGACTTAGCTCAGGGCTTGGCAAATAGTACTCACCTAACAAATGGTGCTGCTGTTAAAAAGCCAAGGGGAGAGGGGAAGGGGTCCTGCAATGGCAGGGTGAGAGGTCCCTCCCATCTGCTTCCCCACAGATGATTGGTTCGGGGGCCATAAGGCATGACAACAAGGGCTGAGAGATTGAACCTGCAACCCAAGTACCTGCCCTTGACTGGGAATTGAACCCAAGACCCTTTGGTGTATGGGCCAACACTCTACCACTGAGCCACACTGGCCAGGATACAGATAATTTTATTATAACTACTAATTGAGAAAGTGGATGGGGAGTGGGTGTGTAGAATTAAAGCTAGTAATTAATTACAGCATATATTAGAGCAAAAAAAGGAAAATATATTATTTTGATTTAAAGTATAAAAGTTTAAAGCATAAAACTGGTGGCAATATAAGGAATTCAGCAACTTACAAATTATTTGTGTAAAATCTTTTCTAGAAAAGTGATACAAAAGTTCTTTGTTTCAAAAGACTTAAGAGAGTCTTATGTTGCCCTAACCGGTTTGGCTCAGTGGATAGAGTGTTGGCCTGCGGACTGAGGGGTCCCAGGTTCGATACCTTGGTTGCAGGCACATTCCCAATAGGGGTGTACAGGAGGCAGCTGATCGATGTTTCTTTCTCATTGATGTTTCTGGCTCTCTATCCCTCTCCCTTCCTCTCTGTAAAAATCAATAAAAAATATATTTAAAAAAAAAAAGAGATTTCTATGTTAAGAATTAGGGTACCCAGAGAGGTACAGAAAGTTAGATCAAGAGCTAGGATTTGGTTCCAATTCTGGTTTCTTACTGTTTATTATTAAATCTTAGTTTATTTGTTACTCTTCCTTTAAAAAACAAAAAGGTGGTTTTAATTTAGAGATAAAGAGTCTGTAGGATTATGTAGGGAGTAAAAAAGAAATATCTAAGCTATGTAAATGCCCAGAACTCTTTGCATTGGGGGTCTGCACTGTGTTTGTGCAGTGTATCCCTTTGGCATCTGGTAGAGCCCATGAATGCAGAATAAAGTTTTTAACTGCATGAAGTAAAACATACAGGCTTACCAAGGGAAAACACTAAAATTTAGCTATTAAAATACATAAAGAACAAAATGTGTGCTACTGTAATGAATATATGTTTTTTAAAGTAATGTTTAAATAATATCTAGTTTTAGGACTAATAACTGTGGTGATTTTGTAGTAGTTACCTTAGTCTACTTGGGTTGCCATAACAAAACACCATAAACTGGATGGCTTAAACAAACAAAAATTATTTTCTCACAGTTCTGGACACTGGAAGTCCGAGATCAGGGAACCAGCATGGGTCAGGTGTGGTGAGGACTCTCTCCCTGGCTTGGAGAAGGCTGCCTTCTTGTTGTGTCCTCGATGGCCTTTCCTCAGTTCCTGCAATGAAGAGAGAGAGGGGAGAGAGAAAGGAAAAAAGAGAGAGATCTTCCTCTTCTTAGAAGGCCACCAATCTTATATGATTGAGGCCCCACGTTTAAGACCTCATTTAACCTTAGTAACCTCCTAAAAGGCCCATCTTCTTTAAGGATTAGGACTTTAACATATGAATTTTGGAGAAGCACATTTCAGCCCATAGCATAGTGATGGGCATACGTGATATTTCAAAACATGTTCAACAAACTATAATGTGATATAAAAATAGCTGGGATCTACTGGTGGTAAAGTCACAGGTGTTGCTGCTAGTGGGTTTATTGCCCATAGAAGGGAATGAGTGATTTTAGGTAGAGGTTAATGAAAGTGAAGATATGATACTTTTTCCATCCAAGTTCACAGCCATTCTGAACTTCTTTACAAGTACCTCGGGTTAGGAACCCCTGAAACATGTTCTCGTTTTGGGCAAACAAGTGGCATACCTCCAGGATGGTGGGAACAGATTCAGAAATCATCTGATTCTGCCCATCGCCCATTACCCAGGAGCAGTAAGTGTGTTGGATTAAAAAGAGGCATCACCTGCTTTGGGTTGGCTTTCTGATATTTTTGAGTATGTGTTTGAGTATTGGGTTGTGTTTGTCTTACAGACAGCGGTCACCTAAATACTACACAAAGTGACTCCTGGGCCTCTGAGAACTTCTGGCTCGACCCTTCTATGAATGGCCAACCAGAGTCCAAGACAGAGGATGAGGAACTCCGGAAATCCCTGGATAGACTGTATGAGATGTTTGGCCACCCACCAGCAGCCTCTCGAAACCCACTCTCTGCATCTGTCTGCCAGTGCCTGTCTCAGAAAATCAATGAACTGCAGGGCCAGGAGAGCCAGAAGTACACCCTCCGCAGTTTTCAAATGGCCCGGGTCATTTTCAACCGGGATGGCTGCTCCTTGTTACAGAGGCATTCCAGGGATGTCCGATTCTACCCACTGGGAGAAGGAAGTCAGTCCCTGGATGATGAAAAGCTGACCCCAGGACTCTCCAAAGACATTATTCGTTACCTCTTGCAGCAGAATGTGATGGAAGACCCATAACTGGTGCCTGGTGGCCAGAGCAGGCCACTGTCAGTGCAGCACCCAGGTTTCCTCAGGTCTGTGTGCCCCGCCCCCAGCTAAGTGCTCTGCAGCCAACAGCTGGCATCTGTGACCAAGTATTAGAGGCAGATCAGTCCAAATAGAGAGCCATCGGTGCTGGGAATTTTACAGCCCCTGTGGCCACATGCCCTCCAACTTTTCCCTTTGGCCAGAGGCCAGTGATGGACTGGTTTGGGAGTTCAAAGAGCCCAGTTTCCTTGTCTCAAAGGAAGACATGCCCTGTGGCATAATTTACTCTTTGGAGCTCCAGGCCGATGCTGTCTTTCCATTCATTCGCCTATTGGTGCCACCTTTGAGCCTTTCCTCAATAAATCGCTTGTACTTGAACCCTTGACTCAGAGTCTACTTCTGGGAGAACCAGACCTAAGGGAACAGGCTCCCATCAGATGGATTTTTTGAAGGGAATAAAACTATGCTGAATCAAGTAAAGAATTATACCATGTCATAAAACTGTGACCATGCGATTGAGAGCGTATGCCCCAGAAGAATACAAAGATTTAAATACGCTTCCAAATAAGTGCATTGCATCTTAGTCAGACCCTTGCCTCTCCAAATCTAGAACTGCCTATTTTATAGCGCCACCTGGGAGTGGAAGGGACATGTGGACCTCCTAAAATAACAGCTAGGATTTGCAAATTAAAGAAAAAATAAAGTCTCTTCGTCTCCACCAGATTGCAAATATGAAAGGTGAGGAGAAAGTAAAGACGCTCCACACACTCAAGTACACGCAAGCTCAGGATGATAGGCTGGGCGGGCCAGTGGACTCATCAGCTGTGGTGGGGGAGAGAGAGGAGTCCTTTGCCCAGGTGCACTCCTTCCCCTGGTGGTGTCTGCCTTCTGCCTGCCACCAGCACCTCTGCCACCTTCTGAGGGGTTGACCCCCCTTACCCCTTCCCTGTCCTGACTTCACCAGGGAGTGGCTTTACCTTTTCTTTTTAGATTATTTTTTAAATTTATCTCTTTTATAGTTTAAAAATACAATATAATATTATATTATTTCAGGCGTATAACAGTGATTAAACATTTATGTACCTTTTCAGAAAATATATTTTTATTGATTTCAGAGAGGGAGAGAGAGAAACATCAGTGATGAGAGGGAGTCATTGATTGGCTGCTTCCTGCATGCCCCCTTGCAACCCAGGCATGTGCCCTTGACCAAAATCGAACCCAGTACCCTTCAGTCTGCAGGCCAACGCTCTATCCACTGAGCCAAACCAGCTAGGGTGACATTTATGTACCTTATGAAGTGATCCCCCAGTAAGTGTGATATCCATCTGGCATCATACAATATTATTGACTATATTTTTTGTGGCTTTAAATCGCCAAGCAGGCTTGTGCTGACAGGCGCTCTGCTCCACGACCATGTCCTGAACCCCCATTTGAGACTCAGTTGGTAGATGATGTCACCTGGGACCAAACTCCCTGCAACTGTCATTGGAAGCCTCACAGTAATCCTTACCTAGATAGTTCTCCAAACAAACTGTATTGACAGGAAAGGGTTCTATCAGTTGTTTCGGGGGGAACAAATCTAACTGCAATTCTGTGCAGTTAGATTTGAAGAAACTTCTGATGAAATTTAATTGGCATAAGATCCCTTAAGCTTTTCAGAAATCACTAGAAGCCCGATGCATGAAATTCATGCAAGAGTAGGCCTTCCTTCCCCCAGCTGCCGGCACCGGCTTCCCTCACAGCCCCAGTTTCATCTGGAAGGATATCTGGTCTAATTGGCATTTTACGCTTTTAATATGATAGATATTAGGCAACTAGATCAGCCTAACCATGTACATTCAGTGCAAATGTGTCCTCGCAGGCAGGTTCCTTGGGGACTCTTGGATGGAGACAGAAGTCTTGTAAAGGTCAGGAAGATCAGACCTAAGAAACATTTCAGACGTAAGAAACAGTTCCACATTGACGTGCAGAGGCACCACTGGAAGGAGACCTACGTGGTAGGAAACAGGAAATGCACAGGCCTCTGAGAGACTTGAGAAAACAAGCCTCCCAATTTTCCTCTGACCAGCAGTCTTTCTCCATGGGCCTCTCCTGTTCAACCGGCCCCCACATAGTCCTGAAACCATGGGACTTATAATAGAAAATCTGCAGGTTGAATTTGAAGGTCAACCTAGTTTTATTGTTTTTTAATGTGAAGCAAATTAATAGATGCCTTTGAAGAATGTGGTAGTTCTTAGTATCATGCAGTCACTGAAATATTGGAGATTAGTTTCCATGGCTACCAACAAAAAAGAAATCGGCTTATTTTATACTGTTCTTATTTTTTTTCTTTCCTAATTGAGATTTTATTGTTTGTCTTGAGGATCAGTACACAGACATATCAATTTGTGCACAATTCTTAGCATACGTACCAAAAATGTAAAGTCATGTAGTTGTGATTCTTTCTAAACAGTTATTCCAGTGACTTTCCAGCTTTAAATGTAGAGGCTAACTTTCCTCAGTAGAGTATCAAGTACTAATATCTTCAAATATTGATATGCTGTTACATCAAAGTCCCACTAGTTCACAATTTAATATCACATACTATACTACATAATCAAATTTTCAGTCTTTCGCGGCACACTGACAAAGTTACTAGGAAAATTGGACTACCACCAAAGATGTTATAGATGCACAGAATCCTGACAGGGAGAGCCAAGATCAAGGAGTGATTTTCTTTAGGAAACAATTCTACCAAAAAGAGAATAGAAGTAATTTAAAATGTTCAAGACATAGCAAATGCGCGACGGACTCCAAATTGCCAGGTAGTATGCTTTGTATTATAGGATATAAAAACTACCCCCATCTATGGAATGTTAAGCTGACACCCAAGACAATCAAAATCTCCCATATTCAATATCCCACTATTTTCTGGTTTTACCAAAAAACAACAATAACAACAACAACGAGTAAATGACTTCAACACTTTTTTAAAAAAGCGTTTACACTTTTAAAACAATGGGATGAAGTGGAATTCCTTCCTAAAAAATGTTTCTAGACCTACTAACAAACTTGCATTTACAAAATAGTTGATAAAAATATTCCTCTGGATTGTATAAGAAGGGAGACAGGGCCACTGATCAGCCATGATATATGCCATGAATCAGACGTGGCTTCTTTACTAGTAGTTTCTCTGTTTACCGCAGGTAGATCTTTAGGCTGCTGGTCAGCCACTTGAGCCTGCTTTCCCTTTTCCCTTTGATTTGCACTTTTTTTGTCTGCAGATTTATCCTTTCCTGCCGCCTTTTTGGGCTTCGTTTCCACTTTTGCAGGAGCAGGTTTGACCCTTAGCCACCCCCTCCGCAGAGCTGGCCTTCCTCTTGGGCATTGTGGGGGCAGCCAGGCGGCGCGTGCCTGAGGGCCTGGGCGAACCTGGGCTGCCAGGCCGCTGCCCGGTCTCCCGCAGCCCAAGCTGCTCTTTTAAACTGTTTTTAAAGGACAAAAGATATAAGGTATTTGAATCTCCATGCCCGGAGGCAGCAGTGAGATTTTAGTGTCAATGATTTTGTTAACTTCATCAGTGCTATGGGCTCTCAGCCAGCTGTTAGACTCTAAAAGCAGAGAATTAACTGCTCTGAAAGCCAGAAGCACCTGATGGTAAAAAAAAAAAAAAAAAGGAGTGTGGCCTGTTCTTGTTTGTATCTGAGTAAGTGCTTGTGACAGGTCAGAACGAGATATCTGATTCCCTGCAATCTCGTGCCTTAATTTGATCTTCGTGGGTCAGGATGGCATTTTCCATTTATCTCTGTTTACCTTCAATAAAGACTAAGAGGAAACGACATTGAGACGCTGGCCTTTGGCATTGTTGTCTAATTCCGCCCTACACATCCCTCACTGACATATTACCATCCTACCACGGTTCTGACTGCCCTGTGATACCATCTGTGGCCTTTTGGTCTTGGGGAGGATGGATTTGCTTGCAGGACCGCCAAAGAAGAGAACTGCTGCCGTGTTTTAACTTCATGAAACTATTATTCACTTCATTAGTCTATTTCTTTGCTTGACCTATGTAAGGCCACATGTAATGGATTTTTTTAAAATTATGTTTTTATTGATTTGAGAGTGGGAGAGGGATAGAGATATAGAAACATCAATGATGAGAGAGAATTAATCAACTGCCTCCTGCATGCCTCCCACTGGGGATTCAGCCCACAACCGCTGTATGTGACCTGACCAGGAATCAAACCATGACCTCCAGGTTCATGGTCCACACACAATCACTGAGCCATACCGGCCGGGCCACATGTAATAGATCTTATTAACACAAAACAACACGGTAATGCTTTCAAAACTTTAAAGCTTCGTTGGAAAACTTTTTATTGGGTTACAATAATCTTGTAGAAGGTGTTTATAAGTAAACATCCTGATGATTTTCATGAACTGAACCCACCTATGCAATCGACAGCTATGAGCTAGAGCTAGTCCCCATGGCCCCTTCTGAGTGGAAATTTTTACCTGGAAAACTGAGGAGACTGGTTCACTCAGACCAGTGTTTCTCAAGCTGCTGGTAGCACACAAAACAATGTCTATGCACAAACAATGTTTATTTCCATTGTTGTCTATTCAGTTTAATATATTAAAGAAATATAACTACTATGTCTAATTTATGCTTTTACAGATATTACATAGGATAAGCCTAATATAAATGTTTAACATATAAAAGTGAATTGAATTATTGAAAGTGTTAAATTCATAATAGCTCAGGTGACATATAGATGTGTCAGAAATTATAAAAGTGGCATACCGGAAATGACTGAAATTCAGAATACAATGGATTAGGTAAGCTAGTCTATGTCTCCCACCATCTGTCTCCTGGAATGCTGTGAGAAACTTCCATCCAGTGAACCCACATCTAGCTTTGCCTCTCTTTATCTTGCACTCATAGTGCAAATCTTTTTTAAAAGCAAAGCATGCATGAATGGCCAGAAGATTAAACAGCAGGGTCTAGCCTTATCAAATATGAAAACATTTTAACTCTACAATAATTAAAGCAGCAATGAAACAGAATAGAAAAAGAGTTCAGTCCGTAAATAGACATGAATGCAAGAGGAAACTGAGTATATGATGAAGCTGGCATTTCAAATGCATAATGAAAAGATTAAGTTCGTTAGTAAATGGTCTTTTTCCTTCCTTCCTTCCTTCCTTCCTTCCTTCCTTCCTTCCTTCCTTCCTTCCTTCCTTCCTTCCTTTCTTTCTTTCTTTCTTTCTTTCTTTCTTTCTTTCTTTCTTTCTTTCTTTCTTTCTTTCTTTCTTTCTTTTTTCCAAATGGTCTTAAAGTAACTGGCTTCCCACACTGAAAAGGGAGAGTGAAAAAGCCTGGCTCCTCACCTCACTCCTGGTATTGAAAGGAATTCTAGATGCTCTGGGTCACCAAGGGTGAGATGGTCAGTCCCCGGGTGGGCGCTTTAGGCCGGGTGGTCCGAGAAAGACTGAAGAAGTAGCCTTTGAGCCGAGGCCTGCAGGATACACAAGAATCAGCTGCACAAAGGCTGAGGTGTAGCATCAGGAAGAGTTGGTGCGAAACTCAGCCTGAAGCGAGCTCAAGCTGGACAGAAGGAAGCCCTGTGTTTGGAACACAGCAAACAGGGGCAGAATAGCGGGTGAATTTCCAAAGCAGGCGAAGACCTTTTAAGCCAGGGCAAGGAATTTGCATTTTTTTTCTAAAGGCCATGGGAAATGATTTCTGGATTTTAAGCAAGAGAATAAGAAAATATTCATGGAAATTTAGTATGTGTTAAGGGTAACATTTCAAAATCACTTGTAAAGTTTGAATTCCTAAATATTCAATCAACAGATCCTCACATCACACTATACACAGATTCCAGATGGATTAGAGATCCAAATGTAAAAAATAAGACCATAAAAGTTGCAGATGACACTGTTGGTGTTTTAATCATCTTTTCCTCCCTCTATTTCCATTCTCTCAGGTCACGTTGCAATGGCGCCTCCCTCCACTTTCTTCTCCAGGGCAACATCACTTTCCCTACGGGTCAGAGAACTCAATGTTCCCAACAAGTTCAAGTTCAGAGAAAGAACATGCTATGGTGATCCAAACGACAGCCCTTTGGGAGAAATGATTCTTTAGTCCAAGAAGCTTGTAGACCAGACTCAGGGATGTTTGCCTGTTTGCAACCCACTGGCCTTATTCTCTCTTGCTTTTTGAGAAACATTGGCCCGAGCAAACCATTTTTACATCTGCCGTTTTCTTCCTCTTGCCATTGCTGTCACCTGCTCCAAGATTTCATCTCCTGAAAGACTTCCTCAAGGTTCTCCCTGCTGCCAGCCTCTCTCACACACACTGGTCTTCCTAAATCCAGTCAGTTCTGGATCCGTCCCCCACAGAAACCTCCCAAGCTCCTTAACACCCACAGGGTGAAGCACAGACCCACCCAGGTCCACATTATTCTAACCTGGCTGTCCCGCCCTCTCCTCAGTTCTAGAACCTTATATCCAAGTTCTATGGCCTCCAAAACATTCCATCCTTTCTCCAGCTCCCATGGCTCTGCTCTACTAATTTATGCTTTAATCCTACACGGCAGGACCATCCTCTATTAACATGTGTCCATCTTCCTTCCAATGGACAGAACTCTTATCTTCCCCAGGCTCGGCACAGAGCATTGCTGGGCAGACACTGATCATGAGCTTGCTCTGTAGTCAGGTAGCTCCTGTTCAGCCTCCTGGTGGAGCCAGCTTGACAAGTTCTTTCTCTTTCCTTTAACTGAAGCCCTGATTTTAAGCCAGGAGCAAGGGGTGGGGGTGGGAGGTGGATTTGTACCTTTTGAGGTACATGGCAAAAGCAAGAGATCAATTGCAGGCGTCAGAGGCAAGCAACAACTCGGCCATTACCAAGTGGGATGTTCAGTGAGGCTCATATAATCCCTCTGGGCCTCATTTCCTCCTGCAAAATGAGGACATTAGCAAAGCTCTGAGTCTCCCTCAGGCTCAAACATTCTGTGCAAATCTCCATGAGGGTGGATTCAGGAAACTGATTTTCCAATTGATTGAGCTGTGTGGCATTATTGCATGGAGAATTAAACTATAGTTCATCACAATTCATTTCCTGAGTTTAGCCCATCAGCCAATGTTTATTAAGTACCATTTACTCTGCAGTACCCTGGATTAAGTGCTGTGGAGACACAGAAGTGGTATCTCACAGGACCCTTGGCCTCAAAGAGTTTATTACATAAGCAGAATTTATTATATAATAAAAGCTCACTCAGCTCATGATCCAGGAAGTTACTTTCTGTTTGTTTACCCACCTAAGACTTCTGTAAAGTTTTACTTGAATCATTACGTAAAATCCCTGTGTGAACTATGTATTCTATGTGCCATTTCTATATTATTTTATTTGAAACACACACACACACTTTATGTTTAGCTATAAATATATGCATTGAAAATATGGATATTTAAAATATCTCCATGGACAGGCTGAGCTTTTATTTGTTTCTTGTTGTTTTTTTACTTTTTAATAAACCAAAGGATGTGGATTTTAAAACTTTCATAAAAGTAGCGAGAATTGTGCTACCTGCCCATTATTTAGGTTCAATAGCAATCAGCTTTCTGCTATTCTTTTATTGTCCCCCTCACTCTGCTTTGTGTGTGTGTGCTAAAGCATTGCTTCTTCAGTAATCAGTAGTGAAGGACCCTTATTTAGTTTCCAATCAGTTATGGACCAATGAAAACACACAACTCAGCATGCAAGTTCAACAATGCCCATTAACAAATAAGGCTGATTGATGAGTGGATAGATGGTGGGTAAATGCATATTCAAGAGCTAATGGTAGATGTTAATGGTAAAATCTGGTGGGTATGCAGGTCTTACTTGTAAATTTTTATCAAATTTTCTGCATATTTGACATTTTTCATAATAAAATGTTGGGGAAATGTATGAAGGATAGGTTTTAAGTGTATTAAATATCTACCCACATACATTTTTTAAAATCTTTATTGTTCTGATTATTACAGTTGTTCCTCTTTTTTTCCCCCATAGTCCACCTACTCCCAGTTCCCACCCCACCCTCTACCCTTACCGCCCCCCCCACTGTCCTCATCCATAGGTGTACGATTTTCATCCAGTCTCTTCCAACACCCCCAAACCCCTTTCCCCTGAGAATTGTCAGCCCCCTCCTTTTCTATGCCCCAGATTCTTTTCTATTCACCAGTTTATTCTGTTCATCAGAATTTTTATTCACTTGATTTTTAGATTCACTTGTTGATAGATATGTATTTGTTGTTCTTAATTTTTATCTTTACTTTTTCTTCTTCCTCTTCTTAAAGGATACCTTTCAGTATTTCATATAATACTGATTTGGTGGTGATGAACTCCTTCAGCTTTCTCTTGTCTGTGAAGCTCTTTATCTGACTTT